>JACXGI010000905.1:0-55597 GCA_016801175.1 Esox masquinongy
AATGGCCTCTTAACTGGACTCCCAAAAAAGACTGTAAAACAGCTGCAGCTCATTCAGAATGCAGCTGCTAGAATGTTAACCAGGACCAAGAGAACAGAGCACATCACTCCGGTTCTTAAATCTTTACATTGGCTTCCAGTCAGTTACAGAATAGATTTCAAAGTGGTGCTTTTAGTTTATAAATCTCTGAATGGTTTAGAACCCGAATACATTTCTGATATGTTTGAAGAATATAAACCGAGCAGGGCTCTTAGATCCATTAACACTGGTCAGCTAGTAGGGCCCAGAGCCCAAACTAAACATGGAGAAGCTGCGTTTAGCACTTATGCCGTACACAACTGGAATAAACTACCAAAAGATCTTAGACGTGCCCCAAACGTATCCATTTTTAAATCCAGGTTAAAAACACTACTCTTTTCACGTGCCTACGACTGAGCACTTAAACTTAACCACACTGTTTAGCCTTATAGCTTCCTATGTTTTTATCCCAATTCTAATCTTTTTTTTTTTATCTTTATATGTTTTCTTATTGTATTTCTATTATTATGATGTTTTCATTTGTTTTGATGTTTTAATTTGAGTATTTGTTTTTATGTTATTGTATTTTTATATATTTTTTATTTTATTTTTCTTTGTAAAGCACATTGAATTGCTTCGATGTATGAATTGTGCTATATAAATAAACTTGTTGCTTGCTTGCTTGCAATACAATTGTCTTACTCAATAATAACTTTAGTCTTTGTAA
Organism: Esox masquinongy; assembly: GCA_016801175.1. Taxonomy (NCBI): domain Eukaryota; kingdom Metazoa; phylum Chordata; class Actinopteri; order Esociformes; family Esocidae; genus Esox; species Esox masquinongy. The sequence goes on from JACXGI010000905.1 coordinate 746, forward strand.
ACAAAAAATGCTTAGCTTTATTAAATGTACTACTGTCTGAGGTATTTCTAATGGGCTGTAAATTAACTTGAACATCAATACTGAGTTTATATCAAGATACAGTAAAACTCTAAACCTTGACCTGTCATTTGGGATTTAGGTAAATGTATTGTGATGAAGTATGACTTCTGGTGTAAGAGGGTAGATATTCTACTAGTTGAAACAAGCCTATTTACCTTGGCACATGCGGTTGCCTTGGATCTGGTATCCCTCAGGACAGGCACAGACATACCCTCCGGGCTGATTGAGGCACTGCCACTGGCACATGTAACTTGAGAAAGCGCACTCGTCGATATCTATGCATGAACACATTAAAACATTATACAGTCCACCCTTAAAGAGATACACACACTATTTGGTATTATGTTTTGCCTTTTTGCTGTAGTATTTGTAGCATGATTTCACTACATACACTGTTTTTATTGTGTATTTTATATGATTTATGCTTTGACCGCAGAAATACGATGGGGCTGCAGTTAATGTGTATCCAAATAAAATACCAAAAGGGGAAGAGCCTGGCAGAAATTTCTCAGGAAAGAAAATAGTACATATGAGTGGGAGGAATTGGGAAATCATGTATTAATACATCTCCAGAAAAAATTGAGACAACACTGCACCTTTTTCTTTCCTTTCAAAAAAGGCAAACAGGAAGGTTTTGAGTGAGGAAAAGAAGGGTTAAAATTAAGAGACCACTGCAAATTGAACGCTTCTGTTCCTCACTCAATACTTTCCTTTTCAACTTTTTTGGAAAGGAAAGAAAAAGGTGCAGAGATCTCTTAATTTTTTCCGGAGCTGTATAAATTAAGGTACTGATAAATATGAAAACATGAATTTATTGGATAGTGCATGTCACCATTAAGAAAGCATGCATACGTACATATATGCACAATTAAACCCGCTAACACACAAAGACACGCATACATTCTAACAGCGGGTGTAATACCTTGGCAGGAGGCTTGGTCAGAGGCTAGCTCGTAGCCTTGCTCACACTGGCAGATGAAAGAGCCCATTATGTTGTAGCACTGGTGCTGACAGGGGTGGCTCCCCTCACACTCATTCACATCTGCAAGACAGGGACAAAAAATGAACAGTGGTTAGATATACTAGATATACAGAAAGTGTACCACAAACATTTGTCAGATGATCGTATGATTCAGGGGCATATACGGGGTTTAAAATGAATGAATAATCTTTGGACATCTTCATCCCTGTACACAACAAATTCTGATTTATGAAAAGTATCTGTATTGTTTTTATGTAAAAGTAACACAAGACTCATTTTAAGTTACTCCAAAACACAAACTGTAGGTCGGAAACCTAATATGCTTATCCACTCTTTGTGATATTCCATTTCCTGGCTCAACAAAAGCAATCTTCTAAATGGAACAGAAACAGTGTTCTTTTGCAAACCTATTCTTGGGTGGTCTCTCTGCAGTTAACAGACAAATATCGGTGAGCCTACTATATACAAAGAGCTAAAAATAGAAGATTCATATATATTGAGTCGGAGGTGTCATTAGTGTGAGTGAGAACACAAAGTCAGTCCAGATAGGATCAAAGTGCTTGTACCTTCATAACCGATCATAGGCCCAGATCAGTTATTGTTGTTCGGTCACAGAAAAAACTAGGAGAGATTGCCAACCGGATGTATAAAAACATCCAGTTATAATTTCCACACTTCACTGGGAGCAATGGCCCACCAGTGAGATGGAACTGGGTCTACATTCTGCCAATCTCCAAATCAATGAAACATCTGATCTCAATACAGTTTGTTTTCTGTTCCCAGAAGTAAAATATATTAAGAACAGAGTGGACTGCGTTATGTAGAATTTAGACTTCGCCAAAGTTTCAAGAAATATTGATGTATTTTGATAGAGTACAGGGCAAATTGAGTTACTGTACAATTGTGCTCCACAGAGTGACTGTATTCCCTATCTAAAAAATTCAAAAACATACTAGCACGCGTCAACAGGACCTCGCTAGCTGGTGATTTGCTCTGCTCACCTCCTTCCTAGATTTTGCTTAGTTGGCTTCATTGGCCTCCCATTGGAAAAGACAGCTCGCGGTGTGTCTTGGGTTAGATATACAAATGTTTGCTATGGTCACTGACAGTACAAGCTGATCTAGAACCAGGCTACTCATACCCCTGCTGATGTAACTCATTTGGTAACCACAGTGATGGACACAATGTGAGAATTATGTCATCCTGGAGGCTGAAAGTCTGTGTAAACAAGTTCTCATTTCAAACACATGAAAATGCACACACACACATACATACACAAACACACACAAGGCACATACGCACACTCACTTCCAGTTAACAAAGCCCGGCTGACCGAGTTTTGGCTTGTGGCAGCGGGATTTGGAGGTGAATAGCCCTAATGATCAAAGCTGGCCACAAATCAACACGTATGAGGGGAAAAAGTGACGATGCATGGTGTGGCCTTATAACCTTTTTTTCCAAGAGTTTACTTAGGACCAGTGTAATAGAGTTTGACAGGTTGATTGAGGGGAACCAATGTTGCAATCAAATGTGGGTTTTGAGTAGTGTAATGAACAGAAATAAGAGTGCAAAGAACATGACAACTTCAAACATATTAATTTTGCCTACATCTGACTTCTGGCAGAATGTTGTATACACATGTACAGACTCCAAAACTAGCACATTTCATCTTTGCCGCAATCAATTTTAAACTTTACCCTTACCCTTTGCCTAACCTTAAACTGTGGCCTACTGTAGGGTGGTCCAGTGGTCTAAGCGGCTGCAGATACAGTACCAGTCAAACGTTTGGACACATCTAGTCATTCAAGGGAATTTCTAAGACATCAAAACTATGAAATAACATGGAATAATGTAGCAACCAAAAAAGTGTTTAACAGATCAAAATACATTTCATATTGTAGATTCTTCAAAGTAGCCACCCTTTGCTTTGATGACAGATTTGCACACTTGTTTCATTCTCGACCAGCTTCATGAGGTAGTCACCTGTAATGCATTTAAATTAACAGTTGTGCCTTGTTAAAAGTTCATTTGTGGAATGTCTTTCCTTCTTAAAGTGTTAGGGTGGGTAAACAGAAGACCATCAGAATGTCTGTACGGTAGAAGTCCATATTATGGCAGCTAAAATAAACAAAGAGAAATGACTGTTCATCATTACTTTAAGACATAATGGTCACTCAATCCAGACCATTTCAAGAACTTTGACATTTCTTTCAAGTGCAGTTCGAAAAACCCATCAAGTGCTATGATGACACTGGCTCTCATGAGGACTGCCACATCAAAGGAAGACCCAGAGTCACCTTTGCTGCAGATTATAAGTTTATTAGAGTTACCAGCCTCAGAAATTGTCAATTAACTGTTCCTCAGATTGAAGCTCAAGTAAATTTCTTCGGAATTCAACTAAAAGACATATCAACATTAACTGTTCAGAAGAGTGATGGAGTGCTAGATCAGATGACCTGACCTCCATAATCACCCGAACACAACCCCATTGACATAGTTTGGGATGAGTTGGACCACTGAGTGAAGGAAAAGCAGCCAACTAGTGCTCAGCATATGTGGGAACTCCTTCAAGACTGTCAGAAAATCATTCCAGGTGACTACCTCATGAGGCAGGTTTTGAGAATGCCAAGAGTGTGCAAAACTCTCATCAAAGCAAAGAGTGGCTAGAATCTAAAAAATAAATGTATTTTGCTTTAACACTTCAGTCTAATAAATCATATCAAGCCTGAAAGAGATTGAAAAAAAAAGAATGAATAAGTATACCCTAACCTTAATCTCAATGGGCTTATTTCGCAGACACGGATTAAGCCTAGTCTAGGACTAAAAAATCAAGTTCAATAAAAAACTTAATTGAGCTTGTTTTTTTAGTCCTAGACCTGGCTTAATCTGTGTCTGCGAAACTGGCCCAATAACATAGCATTTATTCTCAAACATAACTTGACCCTAATGCATAAACCTAAATGGTAATGGCTAAACCAAAAATAAACCCCAATTCTAAAACTATTCCAAATTGTTCAGTTTACCCTAAACCTAACACTTCAGCTGGAAAATTCAGTTTTCTTGGTGTGGACATGCCCAAAAATAGACCTGGATTACACACACACCTCATAAATGGAAACATCAAGGAATGGGAAAAACAACTGTTTTGAGACAGGCAAGAGCTCTTCCTTTGTGTTCAGTGAGAGGGATGAAAAAGGGAGGGAATTATGAAAGAGGGTAAACAGGGAAACTAAGCTTCTGAATGAATAGGATGCAGACCAAATCAAAGGCTTATGAAGACAAAAGCCCATGAGTAAAGACATGCAGTGATGTTGTGACTACTGTTTTGGCTGACCTATCTATCTGACCACTTCTGAGGATGAGATGAGAGATGAAAGGATACACCGCTATTAAAGTCTTCTCTGACAGGTGTCAGTGTCTGCAGATTTATCTTCAATGTGATAATTGTATAACCAGTTTTTAACCTTAATGAATATATTGAACAACAGGTTAGATCAGTAAAAGAAATAGGGTAGAAAAAGAAGACTTACTGGAAGTAAGCAATCATTTAGAGAACTCATTTATAATTGAATCAAGATGTGTTCATTGCCACTACAGACTGAACGCTGAGATAGATTTCAGATAAGAAATTCTTGGGCTGTTGTGTCCAGTAGGCATACAGTGAGAAAATGTTTAAGAACCAGATCGCAGTGAGGAAATACCATCTGAACTTATCCATTAATAAAGACTACTGGTAGGCTTCACTGTTTTGCTATTGTGTGCCCTTATGGACACAGCCCAGTTAGCACTGCAACATCATAGCATAGCTTCCTTACAGAATGTTTAGGCTGACTGAGTTTTTGAGGAATTAAGGCTGTGTAGAAGTTACTTTTCATTTGAATTAGTCAAGTGCCATGGCCTTGCATTAGTTACTAGACCCGCACTCAGCATATTACAAATGTTTACCAGTTAGAACAAGAAGCTGCTAGAGAGAACATTCAAGAACATGCTGAATGGCTCAAATTACAGCACATACAAAAACATTTTACATTTTGACTGTTATGATATTTTTTTTAAAACTTGAAAAGTATTTCTGCTGATCACTAATGTAATTCCTTTGGAAAGTGTAGAACTATACTGTACAGGGCACTGCATAATAACCCAAATCTGTCTGCCATTACTTTCTGCATTACTCCATCTTAAGGACAGACTGACGAACGAAACAATATGATTAAAGGAGAAAAAACATGTTTTAGGAATGTGTTATTGACTACCATATCTTTCCTTCCCTGAGCTCAACTTGGCTCTCGCCCATATTAATTGAATTATGTAACAGCAATTGTTTGCTTCACTGCCAGGATTTGGCATGTTGTAACTTGACTAAGACCTTGCACAGTTTGCCAACAGGGGATTGGAGCACGTGCACTTATACACACAAAACACATGCGTGCACATGCAGAGAGATAAATGATGGCTTCAAATTAATTATCCAAAGAAAACAGCCAGACGGTAAGAATTTTAGTGGTGCCCCACTTTACAAGAAAACAATGAATCTCCATAAACTTCCATTGGAATGAAGCCAAAATGTGAGTGAATAAGAATGAGATGTCAATCTTCTCCCTCAATATCTGTTCACTAACGCTGCTAGCATTCCAGTGGAGAATCTTATAGTGCATTCTGAAAGTATTCAGACCCCTATACTTTTTCCACATTTTGTTATGTTACAGCGTTTTTCAAAATTGATTAAATTGTTTATTTTTATCATCAGTCCACATACAATACCCAATAATCGAAAATGTTAAAATGTATGAATAAAATACAAAATGTACATAGGTATTCAGGCTGCTTTACTCAGTAATTTGTTGTACCTTTGGCAGCAATTACAGCCTTAAATCTTCTTTGGTATGATGCTACAAGCTCGGCACACCTGTATTTCAGGATTGGCTTCTGTCTGGCCACCATAAAGGCCTGATTGGTGAAATGCTGCAGAGGATTGTTGACCTTCTGGAAGGCTCTCCTGTCTCTACACAGGAACTGAGCTCTGTCAGAGTGACCATTGGGTTCTTGTTCACTTCCCTGACCATAGCCCTACTCCCTCGATTGCTCAGATAGAGCAAGCAGTCAGCTCTAGGAAGAGTGTTGGTGGTTCCAAAATTCTTCAGTTTAAGAACAATGGAAGGCCACTGTTCTTGGGGACCTTCAATGCTTCATAAATGTTTTGGTTCCCTTGCCCAAATCTGTGCCTCAACAGATCTGGGGGCTCTACAAACAACTCCTTCGCCCTCATGGTTTGGTTTTTGCTCTGACATGCATGATCAGCTGTGGGACCTTGTATAGACAGATGTGTACCTTTTCAAATCATTTCAAAACAAATTAATTTACCGGTGGACTCCAGTCAAGCTGTCCAAACAAGAATGACCAATGAAATGAAAATAATGAAAACAAGATACACCTGATCTCAATTTTAGTGTTATAGCAAAGAGTCTGAAGACATACAGTATTTTCCAAAGTCGTAAGCACCTGAAAGTCGAACTAAAGCCATTTATTTCGGTAGTGTTTTTATAAATAAACACAATGACAAAGCAAAACTGTTTTTGCCTATATTGCCTATGTAGATTGATGAGGAAAAAATGTAAATGTAATCAATTTTAGAATAGGGCAGTAACATAACACAATTTGGAAAAGATGATGGGGTCTGAATGTATATACAGTGTATATAAAAAGTCTACACACCCCTGTTAAAATGCCAGGTTCTTGTGATGTAAAAGAATGAGAAAAAGATAAATCATGTCAGAACTTTTTCCACCTTTAATGTGACCTATAATGTGAACAATTCAATTGAAAAACATACTGAAATCTTTGAGGGGGTAAAATAAAAAATAAAAAACTCACAATAACCTGGTTGCATAAGTGTGCACACCCTTAATCTAATACTTTGTTGAAGCACCTTTTGATTTTATTACAGCACTCAGTCTTTTTGGGTAGGGTTAGGGTTCTATTAGCATGGCACATTTTGATGTGGCAATATTTGCCCACTCTTCTTTGCAAAAGCGCTCCAAATGTGTCAGATTGCGAGGACGTCTCCTGTGCACAGCTCTCTTCAGATCACCCCACAGATGTTCAATTGGATTCAGGTCTGGGCTCTGGCTGGGCCACTCCAAAATGTTAATCTTCTTCTGGTGAAGCCATGCTTTTGTGGATTTAGATGTGTGCTTTGGGTCGTTGTCGTGCTGAAAGGTGAACTTCATCTTCAGCGTTCTAACGGATGCCTGAAGGTTTTGTGCCAAAATTGCCTGGTATTTGGAACTGTTCATAATTCCCTCCACCCTGACTAAGACCACGGTTCCAGCTGAAGAAAAACAGCCCCAAAGCATGATGCTGCCACCACCATGCTTCACTGTGGGTATGGTGTTCTTTGGGTGATGTGCAGTGTTGTTTTTGTGCCAAACATACCTTTTGGAATTATGGCCAAAAAGTTCAACCTTGGTTTCATCAGACCGTAACTCATTTTCCCACATGCTTTTGGGGGACTTGATGTTTGTTTTTGCAAACTTACGCCAGGCTTGGATGTTTTTCTTTGTAAGAAAAGGCCATCTTGCCACCCTACCCCATAGCCCATTCATATGAAGAATACAGGAGATTGTTGTCACATGTAGCACACAGCCAGTACTTGCCAGAAATTCCTGCAGTTCCTTTAATGTTGCTGTAGGCCTGTTGGAAGCCTCCCTGACCAGTTTTCTTCTCGTCTTTTCATCAATTTTGGAGGGACGTCCAGTTCTTGGTAATGTCTCTGTTGTGCCATATTTTCTCCACTTGATGATGACTGTCTTCACTGTGTTCCATGGTATATTTAATGCTTTGGAAATTCTTTTGTTCCCTTCTCCTGACTGATATCTTTCAACAATGAGATCCCTCTGATGCTTTGGAAGCTCTCTGCGGACCATGGCTTTTGCTATGAGATGCAACTAAGAAAATGTCAGGAAAATCCTACTAGAACAGCTGAACTTTATTTGTGATTAATCAGAGTCACTTTAAATGATGGCAGGTGTGTAATGACTTCTATTTAACATGAGTTTGAATGTGATTGGTTCATTCTGAACACAGCCACATCCCCAGTTATAAGGGGGTGTGCACACTTATGCAACCAGGTTATTGTAAGGTTTTTATTTTTCATTTTTCCCCCTCGAAGATTTCAGTTTGTTTTTCAATTGAATTGTTCACATTATAGGTCACATTAAAAGTGGAAAAAGTTCTGAAATTATTTATCTTTGTCTCATTCTTTTACATCACAAAAAGCTAGCATTTTAACAGGGGTGTGTAGACTTTTTATATCCACTGTACGTACATGCAGTGGATAAATTGGGATTTTGGTGGTGGGGGAGCCCTATATTTTGGGAGTTGAGGGAACTCAAATGTGCAGGGGGAGATGGGGGGGGGGCAAAATAATAGGATAACTATGCAATTACAAATAAAAGTAAAATAACCAGATATTCTGTCAGTTTTAAAATATGTAATTCAGTAATCCACCCAAATATATTGTAAGTTGTTTATGTAGCTAGTGTTACAACCAGATAATTATTTTAGAAAATGAAACATTGTTGGAGGTAAGTTAGCTACTATATTATACCTTTGGAAATAGGTATTCTGAGCACATGGCTCCAGCCCAATTTAACCCCTGTATATATGTATATACTGTACATTAGGGATGTCAAAGTTATCACATTAATGAGTGCGATTAATTAAAAATGCTTAACGCCATAGAAATGTTTGTCGCTGTTAATGCGTTAAAATTTTTTGAGCCTCATAGCCAACCATAGTTAGAGGTTGACTTTAGCAAGAGCTGTCAGAATCGCACGCACTTTAGATTAGATTAGATTCAACTTTATTGTCATTGAACAAGTACAAGTACAGAACTACGAAATGCAGTTTGTGTCTAACCAGAGGTGTAAATAGAAGAGGGCACAAAATTTACAAGTATATGCATGTACAAGTGGAATGTATAGATGTGCAATTAATGCAAATGCATACATTTCGCAATTCTAAATGTGCAGTGGAAAATTTACAAATTTACAGAAAATGTACAAGTAGGATAAATAGTTGTACGGGTACAAGTGGCATTTCTCAATGGCATTCTGAATTTGCATTCGAGGCAAATTGAAGGAGTAGGGTAGCATGTGCAACTGAAATGCAGGGATAGCAGCAGTGAGGTTCCCGAGGTGGACATGTGTATGTAACAATTGAAAATGCAAGTACAGTGGCAGTTCTAAATGTGAAATGAGGGCAAGTTTAAGGTGCAAGTCGGCATGTGCAAATGAAATACAGGAATTGCAGCAATGACACTTACCTGTAGACAACTGAAAACTGAAAACCTTATCAGACTAGTAAGGCAGTCACAGAGTCCAGTAGTACAAAGGGTGGGTATAGTTAGTGATGGGAAGTCACAGTGTTCAGCAGGGTTATAGTAGATGGAAAGAAACTGTTCCTGAGCCTGTTGGTGCGAGAATGGAGAGACCTGTAACGCCTGCCTGATGGAAGGAAGGCAAACAGTTTGTGGCATGGATGTGAAGGGTCCCTGGTGATGCCGCGCGCCCTGCGCAGACACCGCTTGTGCTGGAGGTGGGTACCCGTGATGTGATGGGCAGTTTTCACCACCCGTTGCAGGGCCTTCCAGTCGGCTACAGAGCAAGCAACAAACCACACTGTGGCGCTGTTAGTCAGAATGCTCTCGACTGTGCAACGGTAGAAGTTCACAAGGATCTTGGAAGATAGGCATGCCTTTTTTCAGCCTCCTCAAGAAATACAGGCGCTGCCGCGCCTTTTTGACCAGGGCTGAGGTGTTGAGGGACCAGGAGAGGTCCTTGGAGATGTGGACACCCAGGAATTTGAAGCAGGACACACGCGCCATCTCAGTGCCATCAATGAGAACTGGGGTGTGCAGCCTTTAGATTTCCTGTAATCCACAATGAGCTCCTTGGTTTTCTTTGCATTGAGGACCAGGTTCTTATCAGCGCACCATGCTGCCAGGCACTTGACCTCCTCCCTGTAGGCTAACTCGTCATTGTCACTGATCAGGCCTACGACCATGGTGTTGTCTGGTAGGAGGAACCGTATTGTTATTGTCGGTATTATTATTGTAATTATAATTCTTTTTTTCTTGCTGAATAACTCAAAAAGTCCTTGGTAGAAAATGCTGTAACTTTGCAAACTGAAAATATAGACCACGCGTACTTACCACACAGACACCCGCCCCAATTCCTCCACCAGGGGCACTACAGTACAAGTTTCAATTATCTAATTTCAAAATGATGGCACTTCCACCCCGTTTGACCTATAGTGCTGTGAGGAATAGAAAAGCCTCAAGAACACATCAAATCCGCCATCTTGGATTTTTCTGCACAGTGAAAATTTGCCAAAACCTACAAAATATTTCAATTTTAAAAAGTTAGTCGGAATCACATGCCCTTTGGCATACAGGTGTCTCATACATGCCTCCTCAGATTAATTTCGGGAATAAGAGATATCTTGCAAGATGACGGATAAAATGGCACATTACTGTATAATATATGTATGCAAAATATTAATGTCTGCATTGCTTTATGGAGCAATAACCTATACACTTCAAATTCATTGTACCTTCTGACACCACCCCCATATAACACCATGTGCATTTGTTTGCTGATATCTCAAAGGTTCAAAAATCTGACCATTTTAAACACAAGCTAATGCTAATAAATGCCTTTTTAAACTCTTCTCCTGAAACATACATCGGATTTACTCACCAGTAAATTTCCAGACTCGAGACCATACTTCTGAACTGGGCTGATAATGAAATGAGTTGCTATGTCAAAGGTCGACTGAACTATGACTTCACAAAGTTAGCCCTTTATGCTAACTCTAATGACCACAATAAAAATAAACTTAAAATAAACTTGTAAGGAATGAGAGATATACTACAAGATGGCGGACAAAATGGCGGACCAGTGTAGAACCTAGGGATGCATGCACATCATGTGTGCATTACATTATGGCACATTGAAAAAACAGACCAGGTATATTTTTCACACAGACAGCCAACCCGATTCCTCCACAAGGGGCACCACAGGCCACGCCTTAATGCATTTTTTCCACAATTATGCCAATTCCACCCCGATGTTAACACTTTATGCTTACTTTATTGACCACTATAAAAAGTACCTTAAAATCAACCGGTAGTCTGATTGACACACTGTTGGTGTACAGGTGTCTCATATGTGCCTCTCTATAGGGTTGTCAGGAATAAGAGATAAATTGCAAGATGGCACAACAATGACCTCAGTAAAAAGGTGGTTAATGTAAGTCCATTGGACAATAGAAGGTAGGTGAATGTAGGTCTGTATATTTTTGTCATACACACACACACACACACACACACACACACACATTCGTAGTGAAACAAATAAAAAAAAACATGCCCTTGTCATGTTCTACCACTACATTTTCCATTGCCGTTTTTTTTTACTATGGCCTTATAGAGTTACTGTTGAGTCAGAAGTCTGTATGACCATATAAATACAGACACGAATGTCCCCTGTCAGACAATTTTCCTATCATGTTAACACTCCATGGCCATGTCTGTGCCTATGTCTTTAGACAGTGGACGGTAAATCAACAATAACTCTGATTGATCTGGGCACCTGCACACGTCTTAAACATGTCTCCCCACAGAGTGTTAAAAGTTAAGATAGATAGTACAAGATGGTGGACATTATGGCTAACCAGTGTGAAAATTATTGATGCATAAACTTCATTTGTGAATAACATAACACACATAACACATTATACAAGGCACAATGAAAATATAGACCATGTGTACCGACCGCACAGACACCCAACCCAATTCCTCCACAGGGGGCGCTAAAGGCCATGCATTTGTTCCGAAATGATGCCATTTTCACCACGATTGACCTAGAATGCTGATTCTTTGTCTACATGCCTTATTCCCCAGGAGTTGAGACACTGCAAGAACCTATCATGTCCGCCATCTAGGATATTTTGTACAGTGATAGTTTAATGAAACGTATAAAAAATAGTTAAAATTAACAATAACTCTGACTGACCTGGCAAACGGCATACGTGTCTTGTACATGTGTCCCTATATGGTGTTAAAAGCTAAGAGATATATTACAAGATGGCGGACAAAATGGCTGACCAGTGTATACATTATACATTTGTGCATTACATTATGGCACAATGAAAATACAGACCAGATATATTATTCACACAGACACCCGACCCAATTCCTCCACAAGGGGCGCCACAGGCCACGCCTTAATGCATTTTTTTCCAGAATTAAGCCAATTCCACCCCAAAGATAATCCTTTATGCTTAGTCTAATGACCACTATAAAAATTACCTCAAAATCAACCGGTAGTCCGATTGACCTTGACTGTTGTTGTACAGGTGTCTCAAATGTGCCTCCTTATAGGGTTGTAAGGAATAAGAGATACATCACAACATGGCGGAACAATTACCTCAGTAAAAAGGTGGTTAATGTACACACACACACACACACACCCCAACACACACACTCTCTCTCTTATTGAAACATTTTTGAATTGTTTAACATTATACTTGCAGTGTCCTACCACTGCGTTTTCCATTCACAGTGTTTTTGTCTATGGCCTTAGAGAGTTACCTTTGAGTCAGACGTCTGTATGACCATCAGACAGGAATGTGCTCTGCCAGACTATTTTCGTGTACTGACCCTTTTGACCAACTTCTATGCTGTCTATCTCAATATATATTACACAAGCAGAACTTTCTTAGCCACCGACTCCATTGGCTCCATTGCAAGACTCTATACCTGAATTTGGCCTATACAAATTGCCTTATAACAAAAAAAATAGTTGTTGTGAAGTGGAACATGGCATATGAGAATTACTCACTAGGGTATAAAGAATCCATATAAAGTGTCAGTTCATGGGGGCAAATAGTGGGTATAGCCAGCAGCACATTCTTAGCCACCCACTCCATTGGCTCCAGTGCAAGACTCTATACCTGGATTTGGCCTATAGAAATAGCCTTTTAACAAAAAAAACTAGACATTGTTAAGTGGAACATGGCATTTGAGAATAATTCCCTACGGTATGAAGAATCCATATAAAGTGTCAATTAACATGGGAAAATACAGGTTATGGCCAGCAACACTTTCTTAGTCACCCACTCCAGTGGCTCTAGTTCAATTTACGGCTATGCAAAATGCCTTATAACAAAAAAACTAGATGTTGTGAGGTGGAACATGGCTTTAGAGAATGACTCAGTCGGTTATAAATAATACATATAAAGTGTAAATTCATGGGGGGAAATACAGGGTATAGCCGGCGTTATGGAATTTCTTGAACTGATGTATTCTTAGTTCTATAAATGTATAAAGGAGTTGAAGTACTGAGTCCCCATGTTTAGATAAGAAAAGGAATGTGGGAGAGGGTGATCTGGTCCCTGTCTATTTGTCTATGGTCATCATTGAATGGTATCACTAGATCATTAGGTCCTCCGTCAGTCTGTCAATCTGCCTATCTGTTTAAACCATCAGTGTATCTGTTCTTTGTCCAGATGTTGTGTGTCCCTTATGAGTTGAATAGGTTACCTACAGTGTCCCTAGTTCCCTGGGTTAAGGTGGGGGGACAGCCTGCCCTTTGGGTAAAACCTATGTATTATTGACTTAAGACATAAGCTGTCTTATGACATAAGCTGTGCAGTATCTTACCACACCCCTTCTCACAATATAAGTACTGATGCTTGTTCTGTGTTACTTCAGAGATGCCTCATGGTTTATTCTGTAATCCTAGACTCCTCTCTCCTTGCAAGTAAATAAAAACCACTAACTGTGTCAAGATAATGTTTTCTCTATACTTACTTCCTAAAAGAGTTCTACTCAGTGGAATTTCAATAACATTTGGGGTGCTCGCCTGGTTAACCTTGGTGATCGTTTCGCGTTCACTGCCGGCTTAGTCAACCGTGCATGGCCAGGACTGGATCCCTGGAGCTCAAGCCTCTCCTGGAGAGGGCTAGCCTTAAATGGATTGAGTTGGTGAGTGCTTGTCTGGAGTGGATTGCGAAAGTGGTCAGTACAGGTTCTCGAAAGACAATATTGAACTCTGGAGGTTAGGACACAATTTGGTTCACTGACTGGGTGGCGGTTCGACCGTGAATTTAAATCTGCTGACAAGGTTAGGGCCTTGAACATCTCACGTACGGACTGACGGGTCTATTAACGATGTCAGGGCACGTTAATTGGGATGAGAGTGTTAGGGCACTCTTTTGCAATAGGGCGCATGTGTTAGGGCACATTCATTGATATAAAATAGATCTGACGTGCGGGGCACGTTACGTAAAATGGATCTGACGTGCGGGGCACGCTCACGTTAATTGAGATAAAAATAGGTCTGCTTCGCCACACATAGGCTTACGGGGTAAATCAGGGAAATGGGTGTGGTGTGTGGTGGTAAATCTTTGACAGTCCCTCATACCTACGATGGACCGGCAAAAAGTATGCAAGATACATATGGTGTGTGGACGTGAACAATTGTGGCTCTAGGAGTTGTTAGGTTTTCTGGTTAATGGCACTTTCGTTCTGTGACGGATGCGAGGCCTACCGGGCAGATTGGAGGGATATGGACAAGGTAACGTACAGGGGCTGGTGAAGGTGCTATGGAAAGTTGTTTGGAAGGCATAGGCTACGGTATGTGGAAAGTGGTGACTGATGAAAGCTTTAGGGAAATTTGTGTGAGGTTTACTGATCTCTGTGTTGTAGCTTTTTCCACTCAGGTTGGACCTGGACTGTCCCTCTGACCGACCCCCACTCCATACCAGCCGTCCTGCCAGCTCTCGGCCTAGGTGACTCTTCACCGATTGCTGGGAGACCTTGGAGTTTTGCATCGTCCCACCCCGCCCGGCATCACTGCATCGATGGAGAACATTTCCCTACCATCGATGTAGCCAACCGAGGTGACGGAGCTAACCCTCAACACGTTTCGCCCTATGGCTCGGATTTTAAGGCCGTCTAGAGGCCGTTTTGCTCCACTTTGAACGTGTTGGAAGAATCTTCGAGGGTCATGAAAAGGAACAAAAGGGGGGAGAAGGATACAGCAGATACGTAACTACTGTTGGCCCAGTCGGTGTTTACAGTGGTTGGGACGAAAGAGACTACAGACCTGGGGTTGAGGAAGAGGCTATGCTAAACCGCTACGTCTATGATAATGGCTGCCACCGCGGTGGTTCAACAGGACATTGGGTTTTGGGAAGATGCCTGTGGAAATTGAGACATCGGCTGTTTTAGATGTGGTGCTACCACAAGAATAGAGACAGTTCCGGCTACCATGCTGGTATCACTGCGAACGACCCAATGGGAACATGCAGGAACGCTAACCACCTGAGGGAGGGGTGCTGACATTCAGAGGAGATGAACCAGGGAGCATCAATCGGTGAAATCATTCCTTAACACACCCTTGTATTCTCTGACATATTTAAAGGATACAGGACTTATAGCTTTTTATAGGCTTTAGTAAGATTGGTGATTGGTTTGAGAATGTTAGGATTAATGGATTTGTGGAAGTAGATTGATGGTTTTGAGAAAGTGTGGTTTGAAGATGGTAAAAGGGATTTTTTTGATGGGTAAATTTGTAGGCTGGTGTTCGGAGGGTTTTTGTGCATGGTCTGTGCGAACTGTGAGAGAGGGTGTCTCGCTTTTTCGAAGTGGAGGGGTCTGACCCCCATGTCTCCCACGCTAAATTTGGGTTTAGTAAGTGGGAAAAGCTTGGGACCTTGGGTGGATGTGCAATGAAGCAGCGGACTGGGTCCCGTGTATAGAGAAAGATTTGGGTGCACCGTTTTGGGTAACCGGTGTTGAAGTGTATGAATGTATGCTTGTTATGTTTAGATAACAACAGACCATTTGTTTATGCTCACACAGGAAGTCACGTTCAGTCAGAGCGCGACAGTAATTAGCCAATGGGCATACAGTACTGTGTATTCTGGGTTGCACTGTCTATAAAGTAGAGGTACGACCGGAAGTTTCTTTGAGATTGAGATGAGATTGAGTTTGTAAGACTGAGTATTGAGTCTGTAACATCATGAACAATAGACTATCAAATGCTGCAATAAATAATTACTCTCTCCCTTGACGACCGGGTATGCGATCATTATTGATCGCGTACCTGAAAATCAATTGGAGAGCTTATGGGCTCATTTTGCAATCGCGAGGAAGAAGTTATTTTTCCCGGTTACTGGTTGCTGAGAACAACTGAACAGTGAGTCGTAAAACTACACCATATAACGGACCGTCGTTAAGATTGCATGAGCATTTGGTAGTCAAACAAGCCCTAGTAATTCCCCTGTCTAGGGGAATTATGCGTGGAACCTTTCTGTGGGTGCGGAAAGTCTGTTCTAGTTGAGTAGGGCGTAGCGGTGTGTAGAAGCTTCATTGTTATTCGTACAAGAGAAGACCTAGTTACTCCCTGACTAGGCCACAAATGATATCGTGCAACTCTCTAGGGGAGGATACATTTGAGAGAAGACCTAGTTACTCCCTGACTAGGCCACGAATAATATTGTGTAACTCTCTAGGGGTGGATAAATTTGAGAGAAGCATTGCATGTAAAATAATGCATTTGGATGCGTAACTATGATTAAGGCACCATCAAAAACAAAAAGGATCATTAACAACGATTGCCTGGAATCAAAATGGACAGAAAGAAAAGGAAAGTTTTCTGGCTAAACAAGATGGATTCTGAGGAAGTTATATATGGGCAGATGAAAAGTTTGGTAAAGTTAAGATGGTAGAGAGAGGACAACAGTCGTAAGGCGGGGAAGGAGACAATCAAAATGGATTAAGATGTGTTTTGTTTGTCCACCTGGCCGAACGACAAGTCACAAGATGGAGACTCTGTCATGGGACTCCAGAATCATGGACGATACAAGGAATTGACGTGAGCTTTCATAATCATTGATTAAGAGTTCTTAAATGTTTATTTCCAAAAATGTATCATACCTAAACATAAATTAAGGCTTGAACTTATCAAGGAAACATGATCACTTTCCTCGTTAATAGTCAGGTTTATTTAATTATCAAGGAAACATGATCACTTTCCTCGTTAATAGTCAGGTTTATTTAATATTACATGTAGTTTGAAAAGCACTTTGATGGTAAATAGCATGTTTTAATAGGCATTCAAGAGAGCCTGTTTTGTTCTGTCATGCTTGAACATGTTTTAATAGATATTCAAGAAATAGCCTGTTTTGTTGTGCTTTGTCATGTTCACTATGTAATTTTGAGCCAAACGCATTTATTGCATTGATAATGTTTTATTACGTGAGGCATCCACTAAGGGGGAGTTTCATGACAATGTGGTTGGGTCTTTTCCAGGCCCACCGCATGGTAAGTTGCTTCCGCGTGCTGAGCTGTTAGGTAGTACACGTAGGGAGATCTAAACCAAGTGATAAATTACACATTGGTACAATGATGGTTTTCTAATCTGGTACAACAGTCTCATGGTTTTTTTACAAAAGGTTAAAATATTGTGTTTTCTCTCTCCTTGTATAAAGTAGTAGAATGAAGAATCCACATGGTAATAGTCTTCAACGTTAAGAAAAACAGGCTGTGTCCCATGAGGACTGAATTTGAATCCAATGCAGTCATAACCTATGGAGAGGGTAATACAGCCAAAGCGAGTTTACTCCCCACAATAAAATTTGATGTTGTATCTTAAATGCTGAATTGAGTTTGGTTAAATAATATAGTTTCTCTTTTATTTGTGTTTACCAGTGATAACTGAGATAATACTTGTGTTTTAAAACCAACGCCTGAAACTCCTTAATGGGGTTTGAGTTCTAAAATGGTACATTGACAAATGAACAAATAGAGTAGGTTGAAATGTTTAAGGTCAAATGTTATTGTACCTTGATTTTAGTGATTTCATTCATCTGTTTTCTGTCAACATCACCATTCTTGAGAGTTTTCTTAATTTCCACCCTAATGTTGAGTTGCTGTGTAGATATGACAAGCACATTTTTACAAAGTGCTACAATATTAGATGGGTAGGACAATAAATCAAGGGGGGAAGACCTCCTGGGATGGCCTCTACCATTGTTTCCCATTAAAACAGGGTAGCCTATTACTAAGGGTTAAATTTGAGTCAGACTTGTCTCACCTGTGGTAATGTCCCCAACACATGCATATTCAGTTTTGGGATTATCAAACATTAAGTGAAAGCTAAATATTTTCCTCTCAATAGCTTTAAGGTTTAAATGTATAATTTTGAAACCAACTGAGGTGAGGTAGAGACCTATAGCTATCCCCCATTGTTGATGATAGAACAACTTTAATGTCAATAGAACTACAGACGTGGTCAAAATATGCATAAAAGTTGTGATTTATGGTTTGGCCGACTGCCACTATTTAAAATAAAAATGAAATAGAAATGAATCAAAATTGGATAATTTCTTTAAAGGTTAAATTTAATCAAGACATTGTTTGTAACAAGGTAGTTTGGCCGTTGCCTGTGAACATGCTAAATGTGGGCGCTGTAGACATGCTAATACAATCACTCTGGTGGTTGCAGTAGGTAAACAACTGCAACATATCCCCTAGTGGGCAAACAGATTATTTTATCAGGCATGTGCCAAGAAACTACAGGATATTATAAATGCATGATAGCCAATTTTGCAGACCTGTGGGAAGGTACTGAGGTAAAGTCTAATTTGAGAGCTGTTTAGCTATGTCAATAGCTATTTGTTAATAGGTTATAATTTATGGTTTATAAATCCTTTGCACCATCGACCGTGTTGCACATTGATGTCTTTGATTGTGTTTGTGAATGTTTGTGTTTTTAACATTTCCATTTTGTTTTTGATAAATATACAGTATGCAACTCCTCGAATGGATTCTAGATCCATCCCTATTACCAATTCTCTATTAATCATGTCCGTCCTGAAATGGTCAGTGCGGGTTCAGGATGGCGCCTCCTGTGGCCGTATTTGTCATTGTTCTGCTTTCACTCATGGTGTCACTTTCCATTGACTTAATGTAGTGAAAGCAGGGGGTAATGTATGATATGATAATTGATTAAGATTGGAAAGAGCTGAACTAAGAGTTCAAAGCAAATCAAATTGGTACATATAAGGAGTTACATGAAAAATCAGGTTTAACCTGTTTGCATAGTTATAACAGAGCATTGGTATCGGTTATGTTTCACATCTTCGATTCACAGAATTGGTTTATTTGGAAATTGTTTGTGTGATGTAAGGTCTAACATTTTAATGGTTGAATTGAACAGATCTAACCATTTCTGATTTGGCTAATCAAAATCATATCTGACGATCTTATTCCCCTGCTAGTTGCTATCGGGCATAAAGATAGCACAAGGAATCAAACATCGACCAAGCCAGTTCTGGATGGAAAAGAAAATTTGACATAGACTATTATGGAAACTTGTCTTAATGGGGTATAAGCTTCACTCTAATGATGGAACTTCTGAGATCCACAAGTTTTCATGACTGATCTATTGTCTTCATTGTTGGGAGTTGACGGAACAATACCCAGTGGATGAAAGTCCGATGGACTGTTGAACCACACTAATCGTTGTTTTGCAGTTATACGTTCAACAGATCGGGACATCACAACCCCTTTTCTGATGATGCATCACGTCACCGACTGGACACAGACAATTGAGTGTGAGTAGCACAACTTGTTCTAGTGCATAGTTAAACAGTGTGTATGCATCAAAGATACTGTCCTGAAATGGTTTCAGTCACACCTGACAGATAGGAGCTTCTCGGTTCACCTAGCCGAATATTCTTTGACTACGGCACCTCTCACCTGTGGGGTCCCTCAAGGCTCTATTTTGGGCCCCATCCTCTTCTCACTGTATATGTTGCCCCTGGGGTCCATTTTTAAGAAACACAATATTTCTTTTCACTGCTTTGCTGACGATGTACAAATCTATTCGCTGATGAAAACTATAACAAAAGATTCTGTGCAGCCTTTGTTAGACTGCCTAAAGGACATCAAAACTTGGATGGCCTTAAACTTTCTCACTCTTAATGATCTCTGTCTTACTTTCATTATGTGTGGACGAGGAGACTTGTCGGGTGATCCTCTTGATACTTTGGGCCCTTTAGCATCTCACAGTCGTTCCTTTGTTAAGAATCTTGGTGTTTTTTTTGATAGCTCCTTCAAATTTGATAGACAGATTAGTTCAGTCAAAACTAGTTTCTTTCAGTTAAGACTTTTAGCAGAGGTTAAGGTCTATCTCTCTCCCAAAGATTTTGAGAAAGTTATCCATGCTTTTATTTCTTCTCAGCTAGATTATTGCAGTTCCAGTTAGTACAAAATCCATCTGCTCGTCTTTTAACGGGAAAAAGAAAGCGTGAACACATAACACCAGTCTTGGTTGCTAAAGACACACCTTTTCACTCTGGCTTTTAATCCTAGCTGACTTTGGCATCAGATGTCTCTTACTGTTCTGCTGTTCTGTTTCCTTTGGTCAACCATGGTTGTTTTAAATGTGCTATATAAATAAAGTTGACACTGACATTGACATAGTGGATTTTATACAACCACACTGGATGAATCTGTTCCAAATCTTCCTGACCACTCATATGGCAGATGCCAGGGTTAGATCACTTGGCTTCACACTCCATTTCTAGATGAATCATCGATAGTGAGATGAGAGGAGAATCCACCTGAGTCCTGAAGGACTGCACATACTA
This sequence comes from Esox masquinongy, assembly GCA_016801175.1. NCBI lineage: Eukaryota > Metazoa > Chordata > Actinopteri > Esociformes > Esocidae > Esox > Esox masquinongy. The sequence goes on from JACXGI010000905.1 coordinate 21,513, forward strand.
CAGGTCAGAGTACCACGGGCCAGTTGACTGGACAGGTCACATGGTCCCAACACAGTGGAAGACACTATTGTGGTGTTAATCTTAAATTAGTGAAATGTTATAACTCACTACTCCACAACACACCTACACTGACTTGTTAGGACAGTCAGGCAATTTGCTGGGTCCACATCACACTGATTGCAATAACTGATATTGGAACGTTACACCACTGATACAAGACAGAGAAAACTAAAGACAAGAACTACTGAACGCTTGATTGGAAACTAACTTCATTCCTTATAATCTAAGATTTTCCTAAATTAACTGATATGGTGATTTCATATGTATGAAGGTTTGTTTCTCGCAAGACATGTGGGCAAGACAGGTGGGAAACTCTGTATGATGACAATCCCAGTATTGGACTTTGACGTATTTTGTGATGATGCTTAATGATCGACATTATGATGGCTATCATGGTATGTTTGGATAGTGAATCCTTCCCTATTAAAGGTAGAATATTTCCCTATTTAAAGGTAGAATCTTTCACAGGTACAACAGGATATGCACAATGTTTTATCAAACGTAATGTTTTTTCTTACATGTGTGATGGGGGAGTGTTGAGGTGTATGAATGTATGCTTGTTATGTTTAGTCTACAAAAAAACATCTATTTATCCATACATAGGAAGTTCAGACAAAGCGCGACAGTAATTAGTGCAGGAGTTAATGTGAACGGGCCTTCATGCATAACGTACAGGATGCAGCTTGTGGTCTCTCGCACTGTCGTATTTGTGTCGTCCTGCAGCTGGTCTGTCTGTGTTCTATGTATGGATGCATGTGTGTGCGTGTGCGTTCATGTGCGTACAGCATGCATGTTGCAGCAACGTATTTGTTTATGTTTGAGTGTTGACTGTGTTTCCTGCGGTTGTGCTGCATCAGGTGCGCTACATCACTACATCTAGATTTTGTCGTTGAGCACTCCACGTCTGTCTGTGTCTTTGTGGCAGGCGTGCTGGTTGTTGCCTGGCTGGCGTCTTCGGGTGGGTTTAATCTAACTGCGCTTCTACGATGCAGTGATCATTTGCTGTGCCAGTTGGTCTCTACAGATGCTACCTATGTGGGGGCTCCTGCTCGCTGTAGATGGTTTCCATGCCATGAGTGGCTTTGTGCTTACCTGTGGAACACTGGTGTTGTTGTCATCCTGTCAAATGTGTTTGGTACCTCAGCTGTCTCGGTGGAACTGAGGCTGTGCTCATGCTGTGTTGGGGATTTGCAGGGGTGTTTCTGGGATCTTTGATTGTGCGATTTGATCTCTTCTTATTGGGGCTTGCGTGTTCGCTGCGCTATGGAGCATGCGGTGGTCAGAGGACACGCCCATTGCAGTGATGGGAGTTTTGATCTAGAACCAGGGAATGTACTCTCAATCATGTCACTCCGGCAGTGGCATACGGCCGTGGTTGTTCTGGTAACAGGGTAGAGCTTCCAAGTTTACATTATCGTGCGGTACGGTATGCAAGTCTGGTGCAGGGGTTGCATGCCAGATTGATCTGAATTATCTAACTATTATCGGGTTGGCTTCGTGTCTGTGAGGTTGTCCGCATTGACGTTACTGCCGTATTGTCTGTCCTTGCTCTGCATGTCATTCTCTTTTCTGTTACTGTTACTGGTTGATGCTTTTGTTCTTTTGATTCCATGTCTCTCCCTGCGATGACGGCGACTGCTGGTGGCTGGTATCCGCTGTTCTACTTCGGTGCCTGGCACGCTCATGACACGTTCTTGGTTGTCGACCCAGGTTTTCCCCGCTCAGCTGACGTCAAGAGTAGTCTCCAAGTTCAAACTCCGCGTTCGACTCCTGTTGCTGCCCGATTCCTGCGTTGCTTCGACCCACCTGGTTATCCCTGTTCTTGTCCACTGGCGGTGCGGTCAATCTGGATTCCTGCTAAAGACACAGGACATATCTGCATGTATCGACCTGCTGGTCATCTGTCCATGCTACCTGTTGCTGTGGCCAAAGGCCGTGTACTCTCTACTCTTCTCCCAGCACAGCTAGAGGAGGTCTAGCCACCCTTTGGAGTCCAGCTCCTCTCTAGGTTCTTCCTAGGTTTGAACTCACTAGGGAGTTTTCCTGGGCACTGTGCATCATTTGTTCTTGCTTGCTCTTTGGGGTTTCAGGCTGGGTGTATGTATAAATCATGCAACTGCTGATTCCAGGGACCTGTGGATCAATTGCTTCGTGATCTCTGATGCTGGGCCTGCTATGTCAAAGTGCTGTTTGTATTGTTGTGTCCCTTATGGTGTGTATCATTCTATGACTACAGTTGGGTGGTGGGGGTGTATTGATTTAGCGGGTCGAGTGTTGCTTGTGGCAATGGGTCACATGCAAACACGTGGGCTTGTCGAGTGTTTGGGGACCAACTTCGATCGGGGTCATCAAGTAGGGTATTCCACCATCAAGATGCCTGGTGCATCTTGCTCCAGCTCTCATCAGGTGAGATCAGGTGGGAGTGACATTTCTGAGGGCGATGTACGGGTGATGCACCGCCGAATAGGTTTATTCTCACCTAACAAGCTGGCTGGTCCATCCAGCGAGGCACCTTGTGGTGTGTTATGTGAGAATTAATACTCGGTTTGAGAGTGTTTGTATGGGTGACGTGCCGTTAAGTAGGTTTATTCTCACCTGACAAGATGGCTGGTCCATCTTGCTCCTGCGAGGCACCTTGCGGTGTTTCATTTAGGAATAAATACTCTGTCTCAGAGCGTTGTATGGGTGAAGCGCCTGTAAGTAGGTTTATTCTCACCTGACAAAATGGCTGGTCCATCATGTGGGAATAAATACTCAGTGAAACGCATGTCTGAGTGTCGAGCAGAGACGGTATCGACAGGGTATCAGATGGCGCTCCGCTGTACGACATAGTGTCTGGCAATGGTTTTGCAGTGTTGGGGGATCGGTACTGCGTACCTTGCTCGTTGCCATGGGAATTGCATAAATAATAACAAAGGTATGTTATTGTGGTAGTATCGTATACACAATCATGTGATGGCAATGAGTCACCCTAAAGGAGCAGAACCTAATGCCAAGACTTGCATGTACATAAGTTCTCTAATAAATGGTTAAACTCATACATGGTGTTTACTGTCTGAAATTAGCGTTGCCAGTTCAGCCAGAAAACCCAAGTGGTAATTGTCAGCAATGCATCAGCTGATGCAGGATCATTCTTATCACATGTCAGATTGCAACCTGTCTATATAACCATCAGGGTACTCACTTAGTCGGTTCTTGAGCTTGTACTAGCATGCGGGTGCACACCCACCCACCACCCCTGCCATCACCTGTTCGATTCTGTGTTCATTGTGGGGGGGATCAGTACTGCGTACCTTGCTCATTGCCATGGGAATTGCATAAATAATAACAAAGGTATGTTATTGTGGTAGTATCATATACACGATCATGTGATGGCAATAAGTTACCCTAAAGGAGCAGAACCTAATTCCAAGACTTGTGCAGGACATGTGCAGGGCTGTACAAGTTCTCTAATAAATGGTTAAACTCATACGTGGTGTTTTCTGACTGAACTACAATTTAGTTGAGCAGCTTACCCCCTAGAGGGCAAACCAATTTCATTAGGCATGTGCTACAAAACTACAGGAGTTTATGAATACAAGATAGCCAATTTTGCAGACCTATGGGGAGGTACGGAAGTGCAATCAAATCTGAGAGCTGTTTAGCTGTGTACAACAAATTTGTCAATAGGTTATATGGTTTGGAATTCCTTTGCACGAGCGACAGTGTTGCACATTTGTTGTTTTTCATTTTGTTTGTGACTGTGTTCACTTTCTTTTTTTCATGTATATGCAGTATGCAGCTCCTTATTGGATGACTATTGGATCCATCCCTACTACCAATTTTCTATTTTTCATCTGTCCTGAAATGATGGTCAGTGCGGGTTCAGAATGGTGCCCCCTGTGGCCGTATTTGCTGTGATTCTGCTTTCACTCCTGGTGTCACTTTTCCGTTGACTTAGTGAAGTGAAAGCAGGGGGGACTGTATGATATGATTAATTATGATGGAAAAGAGCTGAACTGAGAGTTCAAAGCGAATCAGTGTTTAAAGAGTTACATGAAAATTTTGTTTTTTCCTGTTTGCATAGTTATAACAGAAAATTGGCATCGGTTATGGCCCGTTTACAGTATTTGTCTATTTTTTTTTTTTTATGGTTGTCAGTTTGATATAAAGTCTAACGTGGTTATGGTTGAGTAAAATACATCTTACCATTTTGATTTGGTTTAGTAAAGAAAGAACTAATTTGTAGGGATGAATGGTGATTCTGAGAATGTGACTGTTCTGTTTGTTTGTTTGAGATTTGAATAGAAGTAAACAGGTTAACCCCGTGCACTAGGGAATGAGTGGATAAAAAGGTGCAAGGAGCACATTTTTGTTATTCCTTACATGGGTATTAAGTTTTGCTATATTTTCATTGAAACTGAGAAAAAAAGTTCTGTTCTAGAAAACCAAGTTTGAGAAGTTTACTTGGTCTAAATTGTAAAGAGAGACACAGACCCCTGGGGTGCACTACTCACACACAAACAATTGGGTTTTAGAGACATCTGAACTCCTTAGAAAAGAAACTGATTTACTGGTGACATTCTTAAAATTTGAATTCTAATTTGGCTATACTGAATAATTTGTGGTCATTATTCTGGTTTTGACTGGTTATGACCATCAGTTAGCTCTCAACCACCAAATAGGTTGGAAGCCAAGTTGACACATTAAGAGACTATTTGTTTAAAGTAGAGATTTTAAGAGAAAATTGTAACTATAACTTTGAGAGTTTATCTAGTAGAGACAAGAGTTGAAAAGTACAAAAAGATATCTTTAGAAATTTAGAATTCTAAAGAATTCTTTATTTCCCTGTGTAAAAGTGTAACTTTTAAAATTTAGATTAGGTTAATTACTCACAATCAGGACCCTCCCACACCACTTCAGGGCGAGCTCTGGGGAGATAGGGCATAGTGGGTGGGGGGGGGTCATGATTTATGATAGGATTACAGAGTGTGTTTGATGTGTCAAGGTTTAGAGAAACTGACACCATGCAACATTTGGTAGAGCAATTAAAGGTTAAATGACGGTTATGTTAGTTGAGCTCCAAGATGATGGGAAATGTTATGATTTGTAATAACGTACTTTATCATGTGTGAAACAAGGGTAAATTTGATTGTAGGTTTGAGACGTAATTATATATCAAATGAGATCTGGTTAGATGATGAACTGAGAATTATTATGAACTGTTTTTGCAACATAAGCAAACTGTTAATAGATGATGAGTAATTGGAACAGTAATAGGAAATTGTGTTCTTCTGTTCTTGTAGTTTTGTTGTTTGTTGGTCATTGAACCTATACCAACTATAGAAAAGAGTGAAATTGTTAATTTTCTACACTGGCAGAACAGAAGTGACAGAAATGTTAGTAGTTTAACTATTATGTTAAGTTTATGAGTTATGTGGAAGTTTACAACTGTTCCAATCTATTTAGGCAACGGAAACAGAAATACATTGAATATTCTGGTATACAAGTTTGTTAACATTAGAAGCGCAGAGCCATTGACATCTACTAGAAGCGCCATCAGGGGTCATTTTGACTCATGCGTGTTTTGAATGGGAGGGTGATCATTAGATGGCGCATCTTGTGTATATCCAATGCCAATGACACTTAGCGCCGGAAGGACATTTGACCAAGAGGGACTTAAAAAAAGGTGTGTTTGCGCACGTTTGTACAGTTAGGTTAGGGACCAAACCACCGTTGAAAACCGTGAAGCAAATAATAGCCTTGCAAATGCATATAGATGGCCTAAAAGATTAAATAACATGTTCACACCATCGTGTATTGCAAGGTTTATGCAATGGGACAACATATTTATATCCATACATTTTAAGATATGAGATATGAGGTATAAAAATGAGATATGCATTCCACCAGTTAAATAAAACAAGTAGTCAGGAACATTTTGGTGACTGCCAAGTGACTGGCCCGCGCAAATGATATTCTATGTATTCTCTTGTCATTTTCAGTAGGAAAGCATTAACAATTAGCCTACAATATAAACAGAATTATAATTAGAAAGAGTTATATGTATCATAATGTATATCCTATTCATTTTTTCTACAATTTGCAGTTTGGCAACAGTTTTTTCTGCATGCATCTCTCGTAGCTGCATGTCTTCTAGGATAAATATCATTGGTTTGTGTGAGCTCAGCATTGTTTCAACAGCTTTTATTCCACGGTAATGGAATGGACAGGTATTTGCATATAGCGGGAAGTGGAGACGTGATCGGAATCTTTTTTTTATAAGCTACTAAGTGTAGTGGTTAGACTAGCCTACTGTTGTAAACGAATTGGAAAACTAGTTTATTCGTTGTATCATTCTCCATCGCAATGAATAGCCTAAAACACTGCTGATTTTGTGTGTGAGGTGATAATAATATAGAAGCACCGTAACTCTTGAGGGACATTCATTTTAATTAGCCTACTATCAGACACCCCACACACACCTTTATAGCCTACACATGTACACAGGCCAGGTAGGCCTAATTCGTGCTCAAGCTCCTATTCAACAAATAAATGAAATTTTTTGTGATTATTTGTTGAGATATTAGTGTGTAAAGCGAGAAGAGTGTATGTGGAAGGAGGGAGTGGATAGTGGTGGAGGAATATGCATGTGGAGAGAAGAGAGAACTTGTGTTTGTGGAGCGCGAGAAGCGTGTCTTGGGGAGGACAGTGTGGATTGTGTGTGAATAGAGTAAATCATTTGTGTGTAATAGTGTAGAGAGGAGAGTGTGTCATGGGTTTGGGAGGGACAGGAGAAAGAGGAGATGGTAGAAATCAAGTGTCGAAGACAGACCGGGAGGCAAGGGGGCCAATGTCCCCCCAGCGAGAATGCTTTTCCCAGAAATGTAGTTTGGGTAAGATGCTTCCCAATACTGTACAGAACTAATTGTGGGGATTGTAGCTTTCTTGCCTTCATCTGCAAATGCGATCAAAGATGTGCTTTATTAAGTGATGTGATCACTAAGCTAGAAAGAATGCGTAACTAATGCAGTTACTGAAAGCTTGTACATTTGTTATTATATAGCATCAGTAAGCCATGTGTGCTAAATACTTGCTTTCTGTCCTTCATGCTGAAATTACTATTCTACTTTAAGTAGGAAAAACGTGTCTGCCTATGAAAATGAAATGCCCTTCCAACACGTTTGTTCTAGTGCCGGGCCTGGTCTAAGACACACCATGAACTGGTTAACATCCCTAGTCTAATTTGTTTGTATGTGGAGAGTATGCAAGTTTGTGTATGAGGCGATGTATTGGTGTTTCAATAGACAAGAGAATGTGTTCTGTGTGATCTAGATGGCCGGAGTTACTTTGTCACCATTGGTAATCATGAATCTGATAGGGTGGCTATGACATGCGGAGTTCCCCAGGGATCAGTTCTCGGACCGCTTCTGTTCAATCTCTATATGATACCTCTGGGCCAAATTCTACAGAACAACAACATTAACTACCATAGCTATGCCAATGATACTCAAATATATATGGCTCTCGAACTGTATGACAACAGCTCAATAGACTCACTGTGTTACTGTATAGAGCACATAAATACCTGGATGAACCAAAATTGTCTACAATTAAACCAAGATAAAACAGAGATTATTGTGTTTGGAAACAAAAATAAAAGAAAAAGTATTAGTAAAGAGCTGGATTCTCAGGCTCTGAAAACCAGGGACCAAGTGCGTAATCTTGGTGTTCTGATAGACTCAGACCTCACATTTAACAGTCACATCAAAGCGGTCACCAAAATAGCATTCTATCATCTTAAAAATATATCAAAATCAAGGGCTTGGTGTCCCAAAAAGACCAAGAGAAGCTCATCCATGCTTTTATCTCTAGTAGGGTTGACTACTGTAATGGCCTCTTAACTTGGCTCTCCAAAAAGACTGTAAAACAGCTGCAGCTCATTCAGAATGCTGCTGCTAGAATTTTAACCAGGACCAAGAGAACAGAGCACATCACTCCGATTCTTAAATCTTTGCATTGGCTTCCAGTCAGTTACAGAATAGATTTTAAAGTGGTGCTTTTAGTTTATAAATCACTGAATTGTTTAGGCCCCGAATACATTTCTGATATGTGTGAAGAATATAAACCGAGCAGGGCTCTTAGATCCATGAACACAGGTCAGCTAGTAGAACCCAGAGTCCAAACTAAACATGGTCAAAATGTGTTTAGCAGTTATGCTGCACACAACTGGAATAAACTACCTGAAGATCTTAGACGTGCCCCAAACATATCAATTTTTAAATCCAGGTTAAAAACACTTCTCTTTTCACGTGCCTATGACTGAGCACTTAAACTTAACCGCACTGTTTAGCCTTACAGCTTTTATAGCTTCCTATGTTTTTATCCCGTTTTTATTCTATTTCTATTTTCTTATTCTATGTTTTATTATTATGATGTTGTTTAAGTGTTTTCTTTTTAATACAAAATAATGCAAAACATTTGCGACGTTTATAGCGCCCCCATAAGGTCTTTCTACACATTACTTCTTTTGTCCATTCCTGGCAGAGATGTTAACGGACGTATTCCGTTTCCTAGCTCTCGGATATTCTGATTAGTATTTATAGCCTTATAAAGTCAGAGCCCCGCCCACCTCAATTTTATTCAATGATTACGGCCATGTTTTTTGAGATTTCAACTTCCCTTATAAAACTTTTGAATATAATGGTCCAAAGCTCCTACACATGAAACGGCATGCAAATACATTCAACGGTCTCTGAGGAAATGTCGTTTAGGGGTTTTTCATAAAATTCTAAATGGCGCAAAATCTAAGATGGTGGATTTTATGGACCCCAGAGACTATTTTGCTCAGCATGAGTAGGGGCATTTGTGGAATTTGGTAGCACGACTATGACATTCGGTTGTTGAGAAATGTATTTCACTTTTTCCATTATCGAGTGCTACAGCACCACCATCTATTGGTGCGATAATTTCTTCGGCCCTTTGGGCCTCCTCCGTGTACAAGTATGCAAAGTTTAAAAACTCCCTAACGGGAGGGGACTGAGCAAAGGAGCTCTGAATATGGGGTGGGAGAATAATGATAATAATTAATGCTGCAAGCAGCATTTAACGGGTTTCAGCATTAAGCTATTAGTAGCATTGAATTGTTTTCTAATAGGACAACTATACAACTCATGTCCATTGCTGTATACAATATTACATGTATGATTTTTCCTTTTCACTAATATCCCCATGTGTCCAAATGGAAACATCTTTTACATTAACTAAACTCACAACCCTGATCATGTGTACCAAATGTACTCACACTTAACATCTGTCATTTGATGCTATAAAAGTAGCTTTTGATGCTATAAAAAAAGCGTTTTTCACAAATTCAGAAATGTTTTTGACCGACCATTAGGTCGGTCAAAAACATTCTGACTGACTTAATGGGCCCCAATTGCAAATATGTTCCTTGGGAGGAGTTGGACTTATACACCTATTTTCAATATTTTATTTTAAATGGGTTGAGCATGGTGAGCTTGCAAATGTGAGAAACCTCAATAGCGCCACTGTGTGTTTGATAAAAAAATCTTTGCAGTCATTATTGTCGTATCATCTTTGTTAACATATGCACCAAGTAGAATTATAATACCATTATCCTTGGAGGAGATGTCTCTATATATGTGCAAATCCACACCCATGCACATGTTCATCTGTCAATAGCAGCCAGGTTTTCCAACATACTTACCTGATTGATATAACTTATGTTGGACCATAGATGCCAACTATGAAGGTACATGAAGATCGATCCTTTGGTGCCAGAGGAGATGCTTCTCACAAATTCAAAATGGCCAACAAACCATTAAAGTGAAGTTAATGAGACCCAGAGGCAAATATGTTCGTTGTGAGGAGGTGGACTTATCTACCTCTTTTCAAGGCTGTAACTCAAATGGGGTGAGTATGGTGAACTTGCTAATGTGAAAAACCTCAATAGCGCCACTGTGGGGTTGATAAAAAAATCCTTGCACCATTATCCTTCCAGGAGATGTGTGCATCAATGTGCAAAACCATGTCCCTGCACATGTTCATTGGTCAATAGCATCCATGTTTTTTGACATACTGGCCTGTCTGATATAACATTTGAAGACCTTGATCCCTAGATGCCAAGTATCAAAGTATGTGAAGATCGGACATTTGGTGCCAGAGAAGTTATTTTAGTGTTTTTAAAAAAATTACAAAATGGCGTAAAATCCATCATGGAGGACTTTATGGGTCCCAATGGGAAAAATGTTCATCATGAGGAGGTACACCTATGTACCAATTTTCAAGACTCTAGGTCACAACGGGTGGACGTGATGAGCTTGCAAATATTGCGATTTTGGAGGCTTGTGACAGCGTCACCATGAAGCTGAAATGCAGAAGTTGCGGTCCTTGGCCCGTTATTGCCATAAAAATGTTTGCACATTTACGCTATTTTATTTCACGGATGTTTGCAAAAAACATTTTTTTTGCCTGAATGATAATAATAATAATAACCAGAGAAGTACATTTCCTGAAGAAAATGTGTGCTTGCTAGCTGTTTAACCCTCCCAGGTCTCAATCCACGTATATGCGGATTTGACTCATTAGCATAAATTAGCATAAACATATATCTAGACATATTCGTGAGGCGTTCCGTATGTGTTCCTATGGGAATCACCGCCTGAGAGGCGAGGGGAGAGGTGCACCAAAACTGACTGCGCACAGCGCACATTTCCATAAAACGTTATTTCTAGAATCATAGGCTGACTTTTGCTCATATCTAGGTATTCTAACGAAGCGATTAGTACATAGATTGTGTTACATGGGGATAACAGCCTGCGTGAGAGAAATAGTAGAGTGTGAAGAACTGACCACCTCTCTCTGACCACATAGCTGTACACGTCTAAATGCATCACAAACTGAACTGTAGTAACTTGAATCGTACTTACCTAATATCCACACAATTTCCACAAAGCGTAGTTTGTATTCCCATGGGGATAAACAGCCAAAAGTATAGTCCACAAAATGGTCACCAACCGAATCGCAAAATGTAGGCTACATTTCTTTGAAAATCTTGAAAATTATACACCAGAATCATACTGCTGACTTTAGCTTAGGTGGAGACATTCGTACGAAGATAACGGCGACGAGTTTTTTATTATAGGGCTAACACAGCCTGCGTAGTAGGAAAAGGTAAAATGCCACCGGCGACCAAGCGCGCGCACCCTACATTTCCACTCATATCCCAAAAAAACCTTCCCTGGAATCGTATGTCTGACTTTATCTTAGATCTTGGCATTCTATCGAAAAGAATGCTATATAATTTGGGTCCCTTTGGCCAATTCAGTCCGCCTGGTAGATCTGGACAAAACTGGTCACTAATACACTTTGGATTCATCTTTGTTTCTTTGTACCCCGAATCTCAAATGGCGTTTGTAGACCGCTGATATTCCATGGAAAAGTACTGTGCCACGTAGGAATGATGGGACGTCATACACTCCACTCCCATAGTAACGATAAACAAGATGGCGACGCCCACTGATCACTGATCAATAATGGCGATGACCAACGTAGTTTTCGTTCCGTTTATGCAAGATAGCTCTTTGTTTTCATCCAAAATGTTTTAGAACATATTTGAATGTAATCAAGAGGGCAAGGAAGGTTATTCTGTCCAGGAACACTTTCTACCAGGCGACGCGCAATGACCAAGAGCTCTGACTGAACAACCCATCCAGAAAAGCAGTGAGTCATCGCTATTTATGTTTAGTTATTATATATATCACCAAATTACGTCGTTTGTATTATAAAAATGATATAAAAATGTTCTTCTGTCAACATAGCATGAGGATGGTCTTGGGAATTTGGGAAATAATTGGTTAAGTCCAATTGTTTTAGTAATCTCTTGCTGCTATCTGGTGGCCGTTTGGTGTCATTATATGCAGACATAATTGATTTACTTTCTTTCTAATTAATTTTATTCTGTTTTATTTCTAGGTAGAAGAACCAAACTTTTTTGGGGTGCCTATATTTTTTACCTTGTATTATTTGTTTTATTCATTAGTTTCAACCCAATGAAATGTAATATGACAGTAAAGGCATGGAACTATCAGGGAATGCCATTGAGACAAAACTTCATAAAGCTTTCAATCAAATTTTATCATACTGAATGGCAGAAATGTTTTCCGAAAAATATTTTTTTGCCTTTCCAACAGATGAGTTTTCTAAATGGTGACCCGAAGTCTGTTTTTATGTGTTATTATTGTAGCTGAGGGTGTGGTGAATAGCAGGAGATGCCACACTCCATGATATCTGTTACAGAAATGAACCTAGGAACCAAAATGTCCAAGTAGTGAAATCCGGCTGAAATACCCTCGGACCCTGAAGGGTTAATGCATTTCTTCCACAATGACGACATTTCCAACCCAACTGACCTAGAATGCTGATTCTTTGTGTACATGCCTCATTCACCAGGAGGTACATGATTGCCTCAAGAACCTATAATGTCCGCCATCTTGGATTTTTTTGTACAGTAAAAATTCTGTGAAACCTATAAAACTTAACTTCAACTCTGTAACTTCAACAGTAACTCTGATTGACCTGTCCAGCGGAAAATGTGTCTTATACATGTCTCCCTATAGGGTGTTCACAGCTAAGAGGAAAATACATGATGGCGGACAAAATGGCTGACCAGTATAAAACAAATGCATTCATCAACTTCATGTCTGCATTACATTACACCAGACCAGTTTCCTCCTCAGGGGGCACCACAGGCCACACCCTAATACCTTTTTTTTTAACAATGACACTATTTCCACCCTGATTGACCTAGAACGCTAATTTTTTGTGTACGTGCCTCATTACCCAGGCGGTGCAAAACTGCCTCAAGTCTGCCATCATGGATATTTTGTACAGTGAAAATTTAATGAAACCTATAAAATATATCTTAAAATCAACAATAACACTGATTGACCTGGCCAGTGGCGTATGTGTCTTATAAGTGTCACCCTATAGGGTGTTTAAAGCTAAGAGATATAATACAAGATGGCGGACAATACGAATGACCACAGTAAAAAATATATTAAAGTGCTTACCATGGGATTATTTCTGCTGCCATGAGCTTACAATGTTGTTATGACTGCTTCCCCATGCTAACCATGTCACAGGAGAACCCCATCCCATGGTTGCTACAGTAGCAACTATATTATTTCAATTATTCTTCTACATTTATATAGAAAGAGGTTGATAGCTCGGTCCCCTGTGGCTCGCTTTTCGTAAATCTTTGCACACTTGTAGAAGGAGGCTCAAAGGTCCTCAGGCGTTATTGCACCTATACACCACACAGTGGCGTTTGAATATTTAAAAACTAATATCTCCTGAATCGAATGTCGTAGAGTTGTGCACCCAAGTTCCAGATATGCAGATAAGCACCCCACAAAAGAATGTGGGGTGCATAAAATCCACAATCTTAGATTTTCCGCCATTTTGAATTTTGCGAATAACACCTAAGCAACCTAACATCTAAAATCTCCTCCGAGACCATTGAATGGATCTGCATGCCGTTTGATGTGAAGGGCTTTCGGACCATTATCTTCAAAAGTTCTATAAGGTAAGTTGATATGTAAAACAAAATGGCCACAATCAGAGATTGAATTTGACATGTGTGGCTCAAACTTTATATGTCTATAAATCCCAAATGGAATATCCCAGAGCTACGCCGCTTGCTATACTGGTAAACACCTAGGCCAGGAATGAACCCTCAAAGGTACGCACAGCTAGCCCTCAGGGTGGCACTACAAACGTCACAGACGTTGGGAAATTACCCCAAAATCAACCATATAACTTAGAGACATGAACCTTTTTGGAGAGGTTAATCACTAGCTGAGGTTTCTTTGACACATTGCACCGATACACATTATAACAGTGCTATTGCAGCTATAAATTTCACAGATGTTAAGAAATTTGGACAAAATTCTACCATATAGTTTAGAGACAGGAAATTTGCTGTAGATGTTAATCAGTAAATGACTTAATGTTTATCATCTCCACTCTCTCGATCATCTCCCCCCCACACACATTATTTTTTCTTTCAAATCACAAAAACACATCATGGTGTGTCTTTGACACTTGATTTACATCATCGCCTCTGTCTCCACTACCTCCCAAACATATTTTTCTTACTCTCCACTACCTCCACGCTACAACACACAATATTTTCTCTCTTCCCACACAATCCACACTCCCCTTCCCCCGCTCCTCCCCAAGGCATACTCTACTCTCTCCACATATTCCTGGCTTACACTCTTCTCACTCCCTCCAAATACACTTTCTCTCGTCTGTCTTTACACAATGCTTAATATCTCAACAAAAAATCACACACACATTCTCCTGTCAGTCAACATGCAGTCATTCATCTTTCCATCCACACCAACCCCACTCCTCCCCCCACACACAAACTGACCTTTACCTCTACAAACAACACACACACACATTCTCCCTTCTGTACATCCATTGTTTCATCAATGTCTTTCTATTGGTTTTGTTTTGATTTCCTTTTCTTTAAATGGACATCCAAACAACCAGTGGCTTTGGGCATTTTTAAATAGCATGGACATTTTAGCTAGTGAGAGCATGTAGTGAGATGCTTCCTGTGCCCTGCTTGGCCCCCTGAAATGCTGCTTGCAGCTTTAATTATTTCATGTTTTTGCTAATCTAAGCTAAGCATTAATATTTCCACTAAAGAATATATTAATTGTGGAATTAACAATCAATATCTGTGCTCTGCATGAATTCCATATGTCATCTGATTAATGGTTGTAGATTACATCTCTAGCCACCATGACTACCTTATGCCATTGCCTATTCAAGTGGGCTACCTTATGCATTTGATTGAATTTGGGAATCATTTAATAGAGACACAAGTATTTGGTTGTGGCTAACCATATTTCAGGAAATCTAATGTTAACAGGCCCCCCACCTGAACCCCATTCTAATCACATTCCACCCTAAACATCAATAGACAATACCTTCACAAACTTAGGTGTGCTTCAGTAGGTTTAAATGCCTGCATACCCTGCAGCTCTCCAGATAAGAGAGGCTGATATGTGTTTTATACAGTAACCTAACGTAATTGTTATTGTCCTTGGTGCGTTAATCAAGAGAACAATATGAGATGGTAGAAATGGGATCATAGCAACCTTATTTTTAGTTTTACATGGGCTACATTTAGATGCAGCCAGTAATTGTGGTAAGTTATGGATTGACATTGTATGTATATTAAAGTAAACTAAGGGCTGTGACAACTTGCATTTATTTAATTCCAAGTCAAGAACTGTCCATTGTTTGCAATAAAACACAGTGTGTCTTTAACACAATGCACTGCTTCTTAAACAGAAAAGTGTGTACTAAGGGCAAAATTTTAACACATTCTAAAATTATGATTAATCCAGACTAACTACAGAAGATAATGCGATTAATCATGCTGTCAAATGATTCATTATTTTAATCATTTGACAGCACTAATATACATAGTCTATACATAAATACACTAATACCAGACATGTCTTTATGTTACTTCAGACAAGTCTAAGTCAAGTCTCAAGTCACTGCATGCACGTCCGAGTCAAGTCTCAAGTCACAGCATTGCAAGTCCAAGTCAAGTCTCAAGTCTTTTAAGCACTATAGGCTATAGTTATAGTCTATTAATCCAAAGCAAGTCCTTTCAACTTAAGGTGCACTTTTTGGGGATGACTATTATTTCATGGGCTATTTTAAATCAGCAGCTGATAATCTAGTACACTAATACTGAAATGCAACATTTAATTTATTATAGCAAACATGCATTGCATGTTTAATTGAAATATGATCATGTTGAAGGGCCGGCCTATTCTATCTGCCATTAGCCAAATTGTCTGACTATTTTACATAGGTTAGTCATGAGCTAACAGCTCTTTGTGTTCTGTGTGGTTATATGTATTAGCTAGTTATTAGCTACTGTAACTAACTAGCAGGCAAAGATTAGAAACAGGCCCTATTCTTGACATCGAGCTAACATTAGTCTTCTCACTAAATGTAAAAAATCTTTGTATTGCTGTTACGAATGGAAAAGATGCAATGTGTCTAACGTTACCTAGGTGACTTTCTACTTTAATCGCTTGAACTACTAGACCAGAACAAGGCAAGAAGGCAGGTTTTTTCCTTAGTTTTAGCTATTCTATATTTACCTTCCAAGTCCAATGACTACAAGTCCAAGTCAAGTCTCAAGTCTTTTGAACAGATCGTAAGTCAAGTCACAAGTCAATTTATTGGTGACTTAAGTGCGACTCAAGTCAGACTCAAGACGAGTCCAAGTCTGCGACTTGAGTCACCAACTCTGACTTATACACATACACATTTATTTATATTTAAGCAATAGACACAAGGGGGTGTGGTATATGGAAAATATACCATGGCTAAGACCTGTTCTCAGACACAATGAATCGCAGAGCACCTGGACACAGTGCTTAGCTGTGGTATACTGGCAATATACAACAAACACTTGAGATGTCTTATTGCTATAATAAACCACTTACCAATGCAATTACACCCATAAAAAGTGATATGTTACACCCATGGTATACATTCTTCTATAAACTGGGTGGTTTGAATCCTGAATGCAGTTTTGCGGATAGCTGTTGTATATGAGAACGTATATGCTTACCTCGGCAGTAGTTGAGCTCATCTATCACAAACCCTGTGGAACACTGCATGGTGCTTTGACTGTGGATGAAGCTCTGGGTCCCCCGTCCGGCAGACCCAGCAGGAACTGGTGCAGGAGGGGGCTGTTCTTGTACCACAGGGGCCAAGGTTGGCTCTTCGTCACCATTACTGACTATAATCTTGGCATTCTGGGGCAGGCAGAAGTAGCCTCCGAAATGGTTGATGCACCTCATGCCACCTTTGCAGGCATCAGGCACCGTGGCACACTCGTTAATGTCTGAAAAAAGAGTGAATTGTGTTCAGTGACCGTCAAACACGGATTTGAACAGTAGGCCAAGGTCTGTTCCCCCACAACTTTTGGATGCATTTAACTGAGCTTGCCTTGGTGCAATGTAGCCAATAAAAAAGTTGCAAAATTGTACACCTGATCCACAAAATGAAATAAATAACCAATTTCAATGTTTATACTTTTATTCTTAATACTTTATCTACAAGCAGTGGATACTATGGCAATAGAATAGATAATAATTAATAAATAAATATTATATGGAGATGTATTTTTTGATAAAAATATTATAGAAATCTAATAAAAGACTGGCCTTCGCAAATATCGTTTTGTTAAAAAAGAATACTAATACTATGGACCACAACATCCACCATCAATATACTGAGTAGGACTCAATCTTAATTCAACAGGGATATTAAAATATTTGTCTGTAACGTCAACATGTAAATATTTTTGGTTCAATGATAGTTGTAAAGTTCACTTTCAGCCCATAATTTCGATATGACAAAGAGTGCATAACCTGAACCAGTTATTCAATCACACCTTTCAACAACAAAAGCCCTGCCTTCCAGATGATGTCATTACTGCACAACCCTTGACACAATGATTCTCCTATGTTCATTTTGCTGAAACAAAGGTCTTACTATGATAAAAAAAATATATAGATATTTCTTACCATGGAACTCTTTCTTTTACTACCTGATTTCCGTTTCCTTTTTCAATGCAGCCCTAGCACCAATAAGGTAATTAGCCTATTTGGAAGATTGGGTGGCAGTAGCTGAGTAAACAAACAGGTATCAACACACACCTCAGTCCTTTTCTCCCATATTCACTCTTTGAGGTTCAGAGTGAACTTCAAGAAGCTGTCCTGCACCATCTCAGAATTATTTTCTTGTTTCTCATTTGGACTCAGTAGACCCTCCTGGTCGTGCCTCAAAGTACTGGTCAAAGTACTCGTCAAATGGACAGAACAATAACTGACTTACACATCTGAACCAGGCTGTACTGGTGAGGACGAAACAGCAGGAAGACACTGGCCCATGTCAACAGACCTGTTCCCTCTCCTGGTTTATTATGGCACCCTTCTGTCTAACATGGAACAATGCACACCTTTGCTCCCTACATGCCATTTATCCTTCTTGTACCCATTTCAGTGAATCTGGTGAAAAAGGGGTCCCTGGTGTTTATGTAATTGATTCTCGTGACCCCATGTTGGCCAAAGAAATCTTCCTGTGGAAAAAGACATAACACCCTTAGGTAAGCACCCCTTGGTCATGCTTTTTTGTGAGAAAATGCCTGGAATTTGGCTTTGGTTCTGTGTGAACTCTGCATGGCTCCTTGTAAACTATTCTATTCTGTGGACCTTAGGATGCTCTCCCACTCTTCGTATTGGGCACTCTGTACAAGGTTGACTGTGGCATACATCCTAGCTATGGTGAGCTGGACTTCACCTCACACAGTTGTAAGGTTTTACACTATGTGCTCCCATCTGAGCACATAGTGTTATCAGCTGGGGCAGGAGTGGGTCAATATGTAGCCTGCACATTCTGCGTTGCCCCAGAAGACCATTAGTGTGTCCAGACGCTGTGTTCCTTCTCTCCAACTTAGAGACTTGATTATATGTCCCCATATGTTTCCTACCATGTAATCAACAAAATGAAAAGGTAAATATCCATAATCCCAGTTTCATCACAAGGGCCTCACACCGACAAGTTGTGATGAAAAGCAAACAGATCTAAATCAAAGTGGCTTGGGTCAAGCTGTTAAATTTTTCACCTGTAAGGTGCAGCTTCCACGTGGATTAAAGCCTTTACTTGGCATTGAAAGGCATGATTTAATTTTGTAATCAGGTTGTACACATGGAAAGTAGATGTGTAAAAAGTACAAAGTAAAAGTATTTGGATGTGTTCAGTGGTTTTGGGAAGTTCCTAATGAAAAGTAAGTTGAAAAGGTAAAGGGAGTTCATAATAAAGTTTCAAGTTTCATTTTTTCACCTGTATGGTGCAGCTTCCAAGTTGATTAAAGCCTTTATTGTCACAGAAAGGCGTGATTTAATTTTGTAATCAGGTTGTACACATGGAACGTAGATATGAAAAAAGTACAAAGTAAAAGTATTTGGCTGTGTCCAGTGGTTTTGGGAAGTTCCTAATGAAAAGTTAAAAGACAATGTAAAGGGAGTTCATAATTAACCAGTGAACTTAATTAATAATTGTTTACTTTTCTTTTTTATTTATTTGATCACTGGTTAGTTGTGAACTCCATTTACCTGTTCATTTAGGTCTTAATTATAAACTTCACTTTGTACTTTAACACCTGTGATGGAAAGGCACATTCCCCATATATCACAACATATTCAGTCCTTCAGGGAACCAAGGTTATATACATAATCTCTTTGCACCCAGTTCAGGATGAGCCCTCATTGGCATTAAAAGGTGATAAGAGCATACTCCATTATGTGGCATAACTTGTTCCCATCTAATCAAATATTAACCAATCTTTTCAAAGATTTGACAAGAGTTAATCACTTCTTACCTTTGCATTCTTGTCGATCAATGTCAAATTCATAGCCATCTGTACACTGTAAATAGAAACAAAGTTGACTGATCTTAGTGGTCTTCAACCAGGTGCCTCACCATGTAGCTTTCCAACCTTATGTAGCCCATCTGCTTATAAGAAGTAGATGATCAATAAACTAAAGCAGGTTAGTTAACTGGGGTGGGAGCTACAGGAGGGTAGCACTTCCAGGAAAATGGTTGGAGACCATGGAAGAAAGTAGATAAATATCTAATTAAAGACATTGTACAACCAGTTTTATTACCCTGAAAACAGTGCTTTAATGGATTGCACCTCTACCACTTTGTCTTGTTGTTGCTATTGTTTTAGAAATCTAGACTGGAGCCATTTTAATGGTCCAAAAGTTGAATGGGGCTATCGACTTTAAACTATTGCATCTAAATTATGGGGACTTTGACGTACGATGACATTGCAAAAATAGGCAAATCGTAAAAAAAATGTCAAATTTCTTTTAGACAGATCTTTTCAAATTTCTTTTAGACAGATCTTTTAGACAGATCACTGCTAAAAGACTTTTTGTCTTTTAGCAGTGTTTTCATTAGCTAGCACAGTTGGTAAAAATTGCCAGATATGCTAACATAAGCTAATATTTACCGATTTAGCTAGCTACTTAACATTATACACCATCCAAAATCAATGTTATGAAAATTATGACAGAGGGTTTAGCTTTTAATTAATTGTGTTATTTACAGAGAGTAGTGTTTCCAAGCCTCAGTAATGCACTTTAAACCAAATCTTCATCAGCATTCACTGAGAACGCATTGAGTAGAATGTGCAGTGGTAAGCAGCCCTCAAACAAATGTGAAGGACATTATTGTGACAAAAAGTGCAACCCATGTATAGACCAAAAGAGATTACAATCTGGTTTGTTTCACTAGTCACTGTCACAACCCACTAATTTGGGTGAAAAATCTCACTTAATTATATGCTACTATACAATTGCTGGCTTGGTAGTCTTACTCTTTGTTATGCCACCTTGAGTATGTATATGAGGAAATAAGACAGACAGCCATTAAGGAGTGAGCTTGGAGAACACCTGTGTCTCCCTGATTCCCCCAAAACAATATGTTTAGTCTGTCGCCATCCAGGGAGGAATGTCTGCTCTCCTCACTCGCTCTCATCTGACTCATGAGACTTGCCGCTGGCCTGTGTGTGCACGGGCATGTGTTGCCTAAAGTTTTCCTGATTCCAGACTCATGTTATTACCTCCATAATTCATCA
Organism: Esox masquinongy; assembly: GCA_016801175.1. Classification (NCBI taxonomy): domain Eukaryota; kingdom Metazoa; phylum Chordata; class Actinopteri; order Esociformes; family Esocidae; genus Esox; species Esox masquinongy. The sequence goes on from JACXGI010000905.1 coordinate 42,331, forward strand.
AGTCAAAAAACAACACTGACTACCGTCATTAGTTGAAAGACAACCATAAAATATGCCTCAAATAATGGCAATAGATTGCCACAAAAAAACATGCCAGTGCAACACAATCTAGGCTAAATCCATTCCAAGCCCTCTGTTCATGTTCATGAACCTTTGCTTGGTACTTGAATCAGGGTATGGATGAACTTACATTCCAGAAATGAATAAAGGATTGAGAATTGTTCCATCGGAGAATAACACAAACTGATTTGTTTGACTTTTTTTTGTCATTTGGCATACTTTGTTCTCCACACCGGCAAACAATTAGGATGAAGTGCCTCACTCAAAAACACAATCACAGATTTTTCATCATCACCTCTGGGATTTGAATCAAAAACCTTTAGGTTACTGGTCCAACACTCTAAGCAATAGGCTATTTGCTTCCCTGGATTTTACCTAATTTACTTAAATATCCAATTTGAAATTAAAGCTGCAAGCAGTGTTGGGTGGGGTTCAGTATTAAGCCACTATTGGCCTTATTGCACAACTTTTCTGCCGAGAGAAACATAAGTTTCTCCCTACATTACAAGCTAAATACATCCCTACATTACAATCCCTACATTACAAGCTAAATGTCTGTCAGATATTCAGTTGCTCCAATTAATCCAATAACCCTCGATCTTCCAGAATCTGGCTGTTTATCTGAACGTAACTCAAAATCGAAAGATGTGTTAGCCTTTTCTATTATTTGTTTTATTCATGTTTTTAATTGCTTCAAAACATTGTTGAAAAATAAATGGCAATTTCTCAAAAAGTGTATTGACATTGCTGTATATAAAAATCAAGATATCCGTAGCTTTTCGCGCGTACACTAAATTTGCAGTAGTCTGTTTTTCTCCACAGTCACCAACGTTGTCAAAACGTTGAAGAAACTCCAGGCATGCGAATGCACGTTTGCAATCGTGAACATACACACATAAATACGTTTTACCCGCGCGAACGTAACCTGGGAATATTAGGGCCACCAGCGATGGATTTTCAAAACGAAAGAAATCAACGGTGATCATACACCTGCACTCTTAGCTTAAAGTCAATGTCGTCAGTAGCCAATGATAACCAAAGGATGCAATATTCTGAGATGCAAAGCCAGCAGAATCACATGGCCTACCTGTATGGACGGAGTTGAGGTGGTTGCGTCAAATGCAAATCATCATCCTTCGGCAGAGTGCTTCCCAACAACTTTTCTCCTTAAATATCGTGAATATTTCCATATAATGTTTTATCTTGTAGGCAGCCCCATGTTACAGCTATCTAACAAATAGTTGCCTAATCTTCAAAAACATTTCCTGTCTGTGTTGTTCGGTGCATTTGATAAATAAACCTTGAAACTTGAAAAATATATAACACGAGGTAGGCCTATCGCCTATCATTGTTCTGAGAAAGATGCGTCGAGTAGATAACTAAGTCACATTTAAATGGGTCGGCTAATATTATAGTAGATACACTCTGTTTTTAACAATTATTTTGGTTCAAATAGCAATGTTTTTAAAACATTAAATTAAAAAATCAAGCATGCAACGTGTCATAATTATTTCGCGCAACCGATTCTTTTTCAATTGAAGTAATCCAAAAGTAATCATTATTTCCGATTACAATATATTATTGGTAACGTAACGGATTACAGTTACTGTTTTTTGTAATCCATTACATGTACTTGCAATCCTCTACTCCCCAACTCTGCATGCAAACTGTGGTATAAATCCATATTCTGATGATTTCATATTTACTTACAGTACTCCTGTACAATACAATTGTATTGTTTTTTTTAATACAGTTTGAGCCAGTAAAAATCCGTCCGGGCAAGTGGATTTCAGACCAACTGGCCCAATAGGGCCAGTGAGAAAAACAGTTAGCGTTGGACCACTTACATGGCATTGCATCAGAAGTTTTGGTCCTTATTAGGCCTGTACTACCATGCAAATTTGGGCAGTTTTCCACCATTTAATCACACATGAATTTGCAAAAAAGGGCTTTCAGAGAAATAAAAATAATGAATCAGATCAAATACAATAGGGTTTCAAACCCCTAAGAAAACATGTATCCTCCTTCACAATTTGCTTTTGCTTATATGGACAGTTACACAAATCAAGCCTAATGCTTCTGCCCCCAAGATATCTGGTGGTACTGTGGTTTTGCAGCAGGCACTGCTGTTTAAGCATGATGTGAGCAAAACTTGCCGTGTATGAAACGGGTTCCTCAACCTCCTGCAAGATGACTATGTTGACAACAACACTCAGGCATAGGTAAATCTGTAGCATTGTGATGAATCTGAAACATGAAGAGAAAACAAAATAAACATTTAGTATGTACATAAACATTAGTATGCAATGACACCTCGGTATTGTTCACTAATGGTATTACCCTTTAACAGCTCAAAGCTTGTTTAACCCTTGGAAGTGTAATTTATCTATGAAATGGGTCCCTGAGTGGCTTAATGGTCTAAGTGTCTTGCAGGCAGCCCTGTCTGACATCTATTGATGATCAAATCCTTGTCGAGGCATACCAGTAATGACCGTGAATATAGCATTGAGCGGTGCGTATTGGCTATATACGTTGCTCGCCCTGCCCTGGTGGATGTCAGACAGCTGCCATATCTTGATGCACACTAGCAACTCTTTGTGATAGGTCGGGCACCACAGTTGTTCGCCAGAGAATGCATACACCTCCATTATGTTTGTACCGAAAACATTCTGGTCTTTGATTCTCCAGCACCTTCTGTGGAGTTTCTGTGATGTGGCATGGCCATAATCTCAATTGGAGCGGGGGTTGATGTAAAATATGTGAGACTTATCATATAAAAAACTACAGGTTAATTGGCCATCAGTGTGTGTGTGTGTGTGTGTGTGTGTGTGTGTGTGTGTGTTGGGACGCTGCATAAAATGTAAATAAAAACAGAATGCAATGATGTGCAAATCATTTAATCCCTATATTGAATAGACAATAGTACAAAGACAACATATCAATTGTTGAAACTGGGAAATGTTATTGTTTTTGGAAAATTATATGCCTATTTTGAATTTGATGCCAGCAACACGTTTCAAAAAAGTTGGGACAGGGGCATGTTTACCACTGTGTTGCATCACCTCTTCTTTTATCAATACTCTGTAAGCGTTTGGGAACTGAGGAGACCAATTGCTGTAGTTTTGAAAGATATGTGTTTTCCCATTCTTGCTTGATATAGGATTTCAGCTGCTCAACATTTCGGGGGTCTCCTGTGTCGTATTTTTCGTTTCATAATGTGCCATATGTTTTCAATAGATGACAGGTCTGGACTGCAGTCAGGCCAGTTTAGCACCCGAACTCTTTTACTACAGAGCCATGCTGTTGTGATACATGCAGAATGTGGTTTGGCATTTTCTTGCTGAAATAAGCAAGGCCTTCCCTGAAAAAGATGTCATCTGGATGTTTCAATATGTTGTCTTTTTAACTATTTTCTATTGAATATAGGGTTTAAATGATTTTCACATCATTGCGTTCCATTTTTCTTTACATTTTACACAGTGTCCCAACTTTTTTGGAAATGTGGTTATAGAATGAAAACCCTGTAAAGCTTCTTTATGCACCATCAGTTGGCTTATGTCGTTATTATGTACATAATTACATCAGGCATGGATATGTTAGACAAGTACAGACGTCTCCTTTGAAAAAAGACACATTTTATTGGCAAAGGATCTGATCCCCTTCTGGCTATCTTATGAATCACCCCATCAATTTTATGTGTTTTGTCTGAAAGTACATGCTCAAAATGCGTTTAGCTCCTGTTCAAATGTAATGACTAGAACAGGTCTACAGTTCTATAAATCATGATGTTATTGGTGTCATCAACATATTTACCACTAATATACATATTTAACACTAAGTGTAAAGTTGCCCCGCTGAGAACCCCCAAGCTTACCCTAGCTTGGGTTTCAGTATAGTCTAAACTGATTTTCAATGGGCAAGGCAGGTCTGTTGCTGGTCCAAGCTGGGAAATGCCGATTTGAGGCTGGCAAAGCTGCTTAATGACAACATTGATGTTGGTGGACCAGTTAAAACAGTGAGAAAGTGCCCAAAACCTATATTAAGATTTAAAGTGCAGTATCTATAAGCCTGTCCTACAACATAAACTGTAAATTCAGCTTAGTTAGCCCTAACTTCTGGTGTTCTTTTTAACATTACATTTGTTTCTAACTTCGCTTACAGGAAAGTGTTTGAACAGTATTGTCCATTTTCAAAACAGTTTGCTCAAAACATAGAGCGATGTATTTTACAGTAAATGTGTTTTCAAAATGTATCCGCTTTTTCAAAATAGAAAGACAGTACATGAATAAAAACCTTATTGTACCACTAATATTATGAATATCAGTATTATTATTCATCAAAGGAACCTGTGTTTGTACAAATATTATTATATTTAATCTATAATAATACATTGATAACAAGTCACATTCAGAAATGTACCGAGCTATTCAAATGATGTTTCACCACATTGTAGTGTTGGTGCTATACAGGCTTTTTGTCTTGAATTTTTAACGCTATATTGTAGAGTTGTTCTTAAAAAGTATACACAACCATTCAAATGTTTGGGGTCCCTTAGAAAGTTTGGTGTCTTTATTTTCGAAAGAAAACATAAAATTGTGTCCAGTAAAATAAAATAGATCAAAAATACAATGCAGACATGTTAATGTTGTAAATGACTACTGTATCTGGAAATGGCAGATTTTTTATGGTATATCTACACTGATCAGCCATAACAATATGACCACCTGCCTCATATTGTGTAGGTCCCCCATTTGCCGCCACAACAGCCATGACCGGTGGAGGCATGGACTCCACTAGACCTCTGAAGGTGTGCCATGTGCTGAAGTGCATGCTTGTTACATGTTTAGATAACAAAAGACCATCTGTTTATCCGTACACAGGAAGTCACGTTCATTCAAAGCGCGACAGTAAATAGCCAATGGGCTTATGTGTATTGCAGGTTGGGATATCTATAAAGCTGAGGTACAACCGGACGTTTCTTTGAGATTGAGTGAGATGAGATTGTGTTCGTAAGACATTGTGTATGAAGACCGAGTCTGTAACATCATGAACAAGACTAGCATATGCTGCAATAAATAACTGAATTACTCTCTCCCTTGACGACCGGGTACGCAATCATTATTTCAACCACTATATGGAACGGCTGATTTCTAAAAGCATGTTGCCACGACCTGATTTTAACGATTCTACTGAAAATCAATTGGAGAGCTTAGTAGGGGCTCGTTTTGCAATCGCCAGGAAGAAGTTGTTTTTCCCGGTTACTGGTTGCTGAGAACAACTGAACAGTGAGTCGTAAAACTACACCATATAATGAACTGTCAATATTGCAAATGCGTTTGGGAGTCGAACAAGCCCTAGTACCCCCCCAGTCTAGGCCACGGTTTTCATTGTGCGGAATCTGTCTGCGGGCGTAGTCCGTCCTAATTGAGTCCGTCCTAACTGAGTTGGGGCATAGACCAGTGTGTTTCAGTGCTGAAATGTATTTCGTTGACAATGTTAATTGTTTTAGGCTGTTAAACAGTGACTTGTACAAGTAAAATATAATGCTGTCCAGTTGTACAAATACAACAGAAGGACTGCAGCCTCTGACACGCATGATGCATTCATGTTTAAATACCATGGACATCAAGAATGAAAAGGATCATTCACAACGATGTCTGAAAATGTTTTCCAGCTAAACAAGATGGATTCAGAGGAAGCCGTGAATGGGTACAGACGAAGTTGGAACAAAGGAAAGTTAAGATGGCCAAGAAAGGACAACAGTTTTAAGGCAGGAAAGGAGACAAAGGAGACAATTAAAATGGATGAAGATTAATTTTATTTGACCACCTGGCCGACTGACAGTAGTCACAAGATGGAGTCTCTTTCATGGGACCCCGGAATCATGGACGATACAATCAATCAAATTCAATCAATCAAATTTATTTATAAAGTCCTTTTTACATCAGCAGTTGTCACAAAGTGCTTTTACAAAACACCCGGCCTTAAACCCCAAGGAGCATACAACAATAGTGTTGAATTTCAGTAGCTAGGAAAAACTCCCCAAGAAGGCCGAAATTTAGGAAGAAACCTAGAGAGGAACCAGGCTCAGAGGGGTGACCAGTCGTCTTCTGGCTGTGCCGGCTGAACATATTGTTAAAACCGTAAGGCCTCAAGGGGGGTCTCACGACAATATAGTTGGGTGTTTACCAGGCCCACCGCATGGTAATTTGCATCCGCGTTCTGAGCTGTTAGCTAGTACACGTGGGTACATCTAAACCGAGTGATAAATTAGATATTGGTACATTGATAATTTTCTAATCTGGTAAAATAGTCAATCAATCAAATTTATTTATAAAGCCCTTTTTACATCAGCAGTTGTCACAAAGTGCTTTTACAAAACACCCGGCCTTAAAGTCTCATGGTTTTCTTACAAAAGGTTAAATGTTTTCTCTCGTGGTTGAATGAAGAATCCACATGGTAATAGTCTTTCATGTTAAGACAGACACGCTGTGTCCCATGAGGACTGAATTTGAATCTAATATAGTCATAGCCTACAAAAGAGGGTAAAACAACCAAAACGAGTTTACTCCCCACAATAAGTGGGTGAAGCTAAGGGCTCCAGGAAGGGGGGCCGACCCCCTAGGATGGCCCCAACCATTGTTTCCCATTAAAACAGAGTAGCCTATTACTAAGGGTTAAATTTGTGTTCAGACTATTCTCATCTGTGGTAATTTCACCAACACAAGCATATTCAGTTTTGGTATAATCAAACGTTAAGTGAAAACTAAATATATTTTCCTATCAATAGCCTTAACACTAGACTTAACCACATTTTTGGTTTTGAAACCAACTGAAGTGAGGGTAGAGACCTAAAGTCATCCCCCATTGTTGATAGAGCAATCATTGTTGATAGAGCAATCTTAATGTCAATAGAACCACAGACGTGGTCAAAATATGCATAAACATTGTGATTTAGGGTTTGGCTAACTGTCACTATTTGGAATAAAAATGAATCAAAGTTTGGGAATTCCCTAAAATTTAGGTGGTTAATCAAGGCACTGTTTGTTTGTCATGAGGTAGTTTGGCCATTGCCTGTGAAAATGCTAAATTAGGGTGCTGTAGATATGCTAATACAATCGCCCTAGTGGTTGCAGCAGGTAAACCACTGCAACATGCGCTGGAGTTTTTCTCTCCTAAATTTAGTTGAGCAGTTTATCCCCTAGAGGGTGAACTGATTATTTTGTCGGGCATGTGCCAAGAAACTACATGAGTTTTATAAATGCATTATAGCCAATTTTGCAGACCTGTGTGAAGGTACTGAGGTAAAATCTAATTTGCGAGCTGTTTAGCTATGAAAGACAAATTTGTTAATAGGTTACATGGTTTATAATTCCTTCGCACAAGCGATCGTGTTGCTCATTTATGTCTTTGATTGTGTTTTTGAATGTTTGTTTTTAACATTTCCACTTTGTTTTTGATGAATATACAGTATGCAACTCCTTCTCGAATGGATTCTAGATTCCATCCCCAGTACCAATTCTCTATTTTTTTCATGTCCGTCCTGTATAGATGGCCAGTGCGGGTTCAGGATGGCGCCTCCTGTGGTTGTATTTGTCATTTTTCTGCTTTCACTCTTGGTGTCACTTTCCATTGACTTAAAGAAGTGAGAGCAGGGGGGAATGTATGATATGATAATTGATTATGAATGGAAAGAGCAGAACCGAGGGTTCAGAGCGAATCAAATTGTTGCTTATAAGGAGTTACATGAAAAATTTTGTTTTTCCTGTTTGCATAGTTTTAACAGAGCATTGGCATCTGTTATGTTTCACATTTTCCATTCAAAGGATTTGTTTTTAATTGGTTTATTTGGAAATTGTTTTGTTTGATGTAAGGTCTAACATTTTAATGGTTGAATAGAATAGATATAACCATTTCTGATTTGGCTAAGCAAAGTCAAGTCTGACAGTCTTATTCCACTGCTAGTTGCTATCGGGCATTAATATAGCACAAGGAATCAAACATCAACCAAGCCAGTTCTGGATGGAAAAGGAAATTCGACATAGACTATTATGGAAACTTGCCTTGATGGGGTGTACGCTTCACTCTAATGATGTAACTTCTGAGATCCACAAGTTTTCAGGACTGATCAATTGTCTTCATTGTTGGGAATTGATGGAACAATACCCAGTGGATGAAAGTCCAATGGACTGTTGAACCACACTAATCGTTGTTTTGTAGTTATACTTTCAACAGATTGGGACATTACAACCCCTTTTCTGATGATAAATCACATCACTGACTGGACACAGGCAACAGAGTGTGAGTACCAGCAACATGTTCAAGAAGGATTTCTACAACACCGGTCAAATCTGTTTCAAATCTTCCTGACCACTCACATGGCAGAATGACGCCAGGGTCAGATCACTTGGCTTCACACTCCATTTCTAGATGAATCATCGACAGTGAGATGAGAGGAGAATCCACCAGAGTCCTGAAGAACTCCACATACTACAGGTCAGAATACCACGGGCCTGTTGACTGGACAGGTCACATGGTCCCAGCACAGTGTAAGACACTGTTGTGGTGTTAATCTTGAATTAGTGAAGTGTTGGAAACTCACTATTCCACTACACACCTACACTGACTTGTTAGGACAACCAGGCAATTTGCTGGGTCCACATCACACTGACTGCAGTAACTGATATTGGAACTTTACATCACTGATACAAGACAAAGAAAACTAAAGACGAAAACTAAAGGACACTTGATTGGAAGCTAATTTCATTCCTTACAATCTAAGATTTTCCTAAATTAACTGATAAGGTGATTTCATATGTATGAAGATTTGTGTCTTGCAAGACAGGTGGGAAACTCTGTTTACTCCTTTATTTGTTGTTTTGTCTTAGTCATTTGTAACACAAGTGTATGGGCCTTTTCTTTTCATTAAGAATTGAATTGTACTTTTAATGTTTTATCAAACATGTAATGTTTTTCTTTAAATGTTTGATAGGGGGGAGTGTTGAAGTGTATGCTTGTTATGTTTAGATAACAAAAGACCATCTGTTTATCCGTACACAGAAAGTCACGTTCATTCAGAGCGCGACAGTAAATAGCCAATGGGCTTATGTGTATTGCAGGTTGGGATGTCTATAAAGCTGAGGTACGACTTGAAGTTTCTTTGAGTTTGAGTGGGATGAGATTGAGTTCGTAAGACATTGTGTATGAAGACCGAGTCTGTAACATCATGAACAAGACTATCATATGCTGCAATAAATAAATGAATTACTCTCTCCCTTGACAACTGGGTATGCGATCATTATTTCAACCACTATACGAAACGGCTGATTTCTAACATATGGTATCTGGCACCAAGATGTTAGCAGAAGATCCTTTAAGTCCTGTAAGTTGCGAGGTGGGGCCTCCATGGATCGGACCTGTTTGTCCAGCACATCCCACATATGCTTGATTTGATTGAGGTCTGGGGAATTTGGGGGCCAGGGCAACACCTTGAACTCGTTGTGTTCCTCAAACCATTCCTGAACCATTTTTGCTTTGTGGCATGGCGCATTATCCTGCTGAAGGAGGCCAATGAGATCAGGGTATACCGTTGCCATGAAAAGGTGCACATGGTCTGCAACAATGCTCAGGTAGGTGGTATTTGTCAAAGTAACATCCACATGAATGGCAGGACCCAAGGTTTCCCAGCAGAACATTTCCCAAAGCATCGCACTGCCTCCGCCGGCTTGCCTTCTTCCCATAGTGCATCCTGGTGCCATGTGTTCTCCAGGTAAGCGACGCACATGCACATGCACACAGCAATTTGAGTTACAGTAGCTCATCTGTTGGATCGGACCACACGGGCCAGACTTCGTTCCCACGTGCATCCATGAACCTTGGCCGCCCATGACCCTGTCGCCAGTTCTTCCCTCTTCCTTCATTGGACGCCCTTCCTTTTGATAGGTACTGACCACTGCAGACCGGGAACACCCCACAAGGGCTGAAGTTTTGGAGATGCTCTGACCCAGTCATCTAGCCATCATAATTTGGCCCTTGTCAAAGTCGCTTAGATCCTTACGCTGGCCCATTTTTCCTGCTTATAACACATAAACTCTGAGGACAGAATGTTCACTTGCTGCCTAATATATTCCACCCACTGACAGATGCCATGATAACGAGATTATCAGTGTTATTCACTTCACCTGTCAGTGGTCATAATGTTATGGCTGATCGGTGTATGTAGGCGTATGGAGGCCCATTATCAGTGACCATCAGTACTGGGGTTCCAATGGCATGTTCTATTTGCTAATCCAAGTTTACCATTTTAAAAGGCTAATTGATCATTAGAAAACACTTTTGCAATTATGTTAGCACAGCTGAAAACTGTTGTGCAATAACACTGGCCTTCTTTAGACTAGTTGAGTGTCTGGAGCATCAGCAATTGTGGGTTCGATTACAGGCTCAAAATGGCCAGAAACAAAGAACTTTCTTCTGAAACTCATCAGTCTATTCTTGTTCTGAGAAAAGAAGTCTATTCCATGCGTGAAATTGCCAAGAAACTAAAGATCTCATACAACGCTGAGTACTACTCCCTTTAAAGTACAGCACAAACTGACTCTAACCAGAATAGAAGAAGGAGTGGGAGGCCCCAGTGCACAACTGAGAAAAAGGACAAATACATTAGAATGTCTAATTTGAGAAACAGATGCCTCACAGGTCCTCAACTGGCAACTTCATTAAATAGTACCATCGGGATGCTGGCCTACGGAGCTGCAAAGAAAACCCCATATTTTGGACTGGCCAATAAAAAGAAAAGATTAAGATGGGCAAAAGTACACAGACACTGGACAGAGGAAGATTGGAAAAAAGTGTTATGGACAGAAGAACATTCATGAAACACAGACCTAATGATAAGATGCTGGATGAGTGCTTGATGCCATCTGTCAAGGATGGTGGAGCTAATATGATGGTCTGGGGGCTATAATGGAGCACAGTCACCGGATCTCAACCCTATTGAGGTGTTGTGGGAACAGCTGTATAGGGTTGAGATCGTATGTTCGTATGGTATATACAGTGGGGCAAAAAAGTATTTAGTCAGCCACCAATTGTGCAAGTTCTCCCACTTAAAAAGATTGTACAATCTTTTTAGATTGTACAAAAAAAAAGATTGTACAATTGTGCAAGTTCTCTTTGTTATTGACCAAATACTTATTTTCCACTAATTTACCAATAAATTCATTAAAAATCCTACAATGTGATTCTCTGGATTTTTTTTTCTCATTTTGTCTCTCATAGTTGAAGTGTACCTATGATGGAAATTACAGGCCTCTCTCATCTTTTTAAGTGGGAGAACTTGCACAATTGGTGGCTGACTAAATACTTTTTTGCCCCACTGTAAGTGCCCATCAAGCCAATCCAACTTGTGGGCGGTGCTTCAGATTACCTCAACAAATTGACAACTAGAGTGCCAGTGGCCTGCAAGGATGTAATTGTTGCAAATAGAGGATTATTTGATGAAAGCAAAGTTTGAAGGACACATTATTTCAATTAAAAATCATTATTTCTAACCTTGTCAATGACTATATTTCACTATATATTAATTTTGCTTTATTTCCTATATAAACAAATTTCTTGTATGTGACCCAAACTCTAAGTGACTCCAAACTTTTGAACCAACCACCTTCCAGATCACAAATCAAGCTAATTGGCTTCCATCTGTGATCAATTGTATTCACTTTAATTAGTTCAGAATAAAACCAGTTGGTCACAGACGACTCCACTGCTTAGTAGTGCAATTCAAAACAAAAAATCTACTATGGGTGGAAAGGTACTTTCACAAGATCTACAAGATAAAGTAGTGGAAATGCACAAGTTAAAGGCAAAGACTGGGCAATGTGTGCATGTGCCCGCAATACTGCAGATTTTGCTGCCAAGTGGCAAAAGGTGCTGTGGTTAGATGAGACCAAAACTGAATGTTTTGGCCTGAGCCCAAAACAATATGTCTGGCAAAAACCCAATGCATCTTTCTACCCAAAGAACACCATGCCTACAGTATAGCACAGCAGTGGAAGCATCCTGTTGTGGGGGTGTTACTCTTCAGCAGGGACTGGAGCACACTTCAGGATAAAAGGAAAATAGACAATACAAAATACATACAGATTCTTGAGAAGACCCTGCAGCCCTCTGCCAGGAAGTTGACAATGGGAAGATGGTTTGTATTTGAACATGATAATGACCCAAAGCATACCGCCGGTGCAACTGTAGTGGCTGATGGACAAGAGGGTGAGTGTTCATGGGTGGCCTAGTCAGAGCCCTCACCTAAATCCCATCGAGAAAATGTGGAAGTATTTGAAAAATGCAGTCCATGAGTGGTCACCAAGCAATTTGACTGAGCTTGAACAATTCCGCAAGGAAGAATGGGCAAATATCACACAGTCTAGGTGTGCAAAGTTAATAGAGACGTATTCAAAGAGACTCATGGCTGTAATTCAAGCAAAAGGTGGTTCCACCAAGTATCCCTCTGATGCTTCCAAAGCATCAGAGGGATCTCATTGTTGAAAGATATCAGTCAGGAGAAGGGTACAAAAGAATTTCCAAAGCATTAGATATACCATGGAACACAGTGAAGACAGTCATCATCAAGTGGAGAAAATATGGCACAACAGAGACATTACCAAGAACTGAACGTCCCTCCAAAATTGATGAAAAGACAAGAAGAAAACTGGTCAGGGAGGCTTCCAAGAGGCCTACAGCAACATTAAAGAAACAGCAGGAATTTCTGGCAAGTACTGGCTGTGTGCTACATGTGACAACAATCTCCCGTATTCTTCATATGAATGGGCTATGGGGTAGGGTGGCAAGACGGAAGCCTTTTCTTACAAAGAAAAACATCCAAGCCCGGCTGAAGTTTGCAAAAACAAATATCAAGTCTCCCAAAAGCACATGGGAAAATGTGTTATGGTCTGATGAAACCAAGGTTGAACTTTTTGGCCATAATTCCAAAAGATATGTTTGGCGCAAAAACAACACTATACATCACCCAAAGAACACCATACCCACAGTGATGCATGGTGGTGGCAGCATCATGCTTTGGGGCTGTTTTTCTTCAGCTGGAACCAGGGCCTTAGTCAGGGTGGAGGGAATTATGAACGGTTCCAAATACCAGGCAATTTTGGCACAAAACCTTCAGGCGTCCGTTAGAAAGCTGAAGATGAAGAGGAGGTTCAAA
>JACXGI010000905.1:55697-110625 GCA_016801175.1 Esox masquinongy
AATGACCCAAAGCACACATCCAAATCCACAAAAGCATGGCTTCACCAGAAGAAGATTAACGTTTTGGAATGGCCCAGCCAGAGCCCAGACCTGAATCCAATTGAACATCTGTGGGGTGATCTGAAGAGGGCTGTGCACAGGAGATGTCCTCGCAATCTGACAGATTTGGAGCGCTTTTGCAAAGAAGAGTGGGCAAATAATGTCATGTCAAGATGTGCCATGCTAATAGACTCCTACCCAAAAAGACTGAGTGCTGTAATAAAATCAAAAGGTGCTTAAACAAAGTATTAGTTTAAGGGTGTGCACACTTATGCAACCAGGTTATCGTGAGTTTTTTATTTTTTATTTTACCCCCTCAAAGATTTCAGTTTGTTTTTCAATTGAATTGTTCACGTTATAGGTCACATTAAAGGTGGAAAGAGTTCTGACATGATTCATCTTTGTCTCATTCTTTTACATCACAAGAACCTGGCATTTTAACAGGGGTGTGTAGACTTTTTATATCCACTGTATATAAGTATTCAGAATCCTTTGCTATGATACTCAAAAATGACCTCAGATACATACTATGTCCTTTGACCAAACTTGACATTTCTGTAGAAGTCACTAGCAAATTCTATTGATTGGACATCATTTTGGAAGGCATGCACATCTACATAAAGTCCCACACTTCACCGTGCATTACTGAGCAAAAAGCAAGCCATGAAGTCCAAGGAACTCTCCGTAGACATACATGATAGGATTGTGTTGAGATTTGGAGCTGGGAAGATTATTTAAAAAATGCTAATGCATTCGAAATTCCCAGGAACACAGCGGGCCCCATCATTATGAAATGAAAGAAGTTTGGAAGCACCAAGTGGCTGTCCAGGCAAAATCTTTTTATTGACTGACCGAGGCCAATAAAAACAATGTCCTCGGTCAGGCAGGTGACCAAGAACCCGATGGCTTGTATAACAGATCTTAAGAGCTTCTCTGCAGAGGTGGGATAACCTGCCAGAAGGACAACCATCTCTGCAGCACTATCAGTCGAGCCTTTATAGTAGAGAGGCTAAACGGAAGCAACTCCTGAGTGAAAGGCATATGAAATGCCTCCTGGAGTTTGTCAAACGGCACTTAAAGTACCCTGTATGACACAAAATATTCTCTGGTATGATGAGACCAAAAATCTAACTTCTAGGCCTGAATGCCAAGCACTGTGGCGAAGACTAAGTGCCACTCACCTGGTTTATACCATCCCTAAGCTGAAGCATGGTGGTGGACGATCATGCTATGGGGATGCTTCAGAATGGCAGGGATTGGGAGACTGTTCAGTATTGAGGAAAGGATAAATGGAGCAAAATACAGAGAGGTCCCTGAAGAAAACATGATCCAGAGTGTACAGGACCTCAGACTGGGGGACGGATTCATCATTCAGCATGACAATTTTCAGCATGACTTCTGGGACAAGTTCCCAGACTTGATAGCAATTGTCCATCTCAGTGGGGAGACCTGAAGATCGCAAGTAAACTCTGCTACCATTCCAATCTGAGAGCTTGAGAGGATCTGCAACAAACAATAGGTTAAACTGCCCAAATCCAGGTGAGTGATGCTGGTAGAGGTGCAAATGGTGCTTCTACAAAGTACTGACAACGGGTATAAATACTTGTGTTTTTTGCTTTTTCATTATGGGGTAGGGTGGTAATTGGAAAGCATTTTATAAATCATTAATATAAATTGTTCATAATTTAACAATATTTAGTGAAAGTGAAAGGGACTTAATATTCCAAAGTCATTATATAAATGAATACTAGACCCTGGAAGATAATTTATATGTAAATAGAGAATCTAGAACCAACCTTTGTAGGAAACCAATTCTGCTTTTCTGAGCTGCAGACTAAATGCCACTGATCGCTACACTTTGTTCCCAATTCTGAGAACTGATGCAAATCATCACACTATTAGGGGGAGGCAGGTTGCCTAGCGGTTAAAGAATCTAACCAGTAATTGAAAGGTGAGTAGATAGAATCCCTGAGCAGCGGAAAAAATATTTAAATGTGGGCATTACCAGTTTGCTCAGCTTTTTAAGGTGCTATTTTGTAGCAACAAGTTAACCACCTTTCAATTACCACCTAGTTTTGAGCCTTGACTGTGCCACTGACTGACAACTCTATGGGAAGCTCCGGTGAAGCATCATCAGCAGGGATTTCCAGGTCTCATCAAGCGCTAGTGACTCCCTCAGACAGCTAGGGTACATGCCAAGCTAACGGAGGTTGTCCTGTGTGTGAGCATGCCCTAACAAGCGTTGAACCACATGACTTCCTGGTTGAAAGAGCAGAGTGGAAAAAAACAAAATGGCTTGTCTTACCTATGAGGACAGCTTGCCATAATCTTCATCTCTCCTAATTTGGTTGGGGGATGTTGCAAAGAGAGTGCGGTAGATACAACTGGATATGACCAAATTGGGGAAGGTTAAAGGGGGGTGAAAGGTATACATATGTATATTTTGGGTGTTACCAGCGACCCTTTTCCACCCCTCTAGAAAATTTAGAATTTAGAATGAGATTTAAATGAGAACTTGTGGTACAGATATATTTATAATTATCGATAATTTTCTTCAGTACCTATACTGATATATATATGAAATTACAATTCCCAGTAACAGATTGTTGATCAATTTGATGATCAATTTGACTGTTGTCAGTGATAGATAGTGATAGAGGCTACAATGACTGCTTTATGACTCTTTCTGGCACGTTTGTTTATTCAATTGATATTAGGGTCACTGATCATGTATTACAACCATTCGGACTTGGATTAAAAAAATAATTTGTGAAACATTTTACATCAAATGTTGGGAGGATTATGTGTCATTAAAATATAATCATTAATTTGTGACAACAGGGACACATTTACACCAGTGATTTTATCCCTTCTACAACATTTATCCAGGAAAATCAATAACATTCAATAACATTTTTGTATGTTAAAAGAAGCCAGGTTTCTGTAAAACATAACAGTAAATCAGTGGGATTAAACTTCTTACATTGAGATGTCCTCCAAAAACGCATTTTTGTTTTCCTCTGGGTATTTGTTTGTCAAAAAACGGTACATTCGTTTTTGTCAGTATCAAAGATAATAGAGTTATATAATGTTGTTCTCCATTTGCAAATAATCTGTTATTCTCTCAAAGCATGGAGCTCTCAGATTTTTACATTGACTGTTATAGACAACCCTCATTCTCTGCATCTCATGTCCACAATGTAGTACAAAAAATAATAATAATAGGCAGTTACCTGGAGCTTGCACTATGATGTACCTGGTGGACAACTGATAATGCCATTCAACAATAATGTGCGGTCATTTGGTTTCTGACATCCATGAACAATGAGCTGAGCAATATAACTTCTAAAGAAAACTTTATTTAAAATGAACAAAACACTTGAAAGTAAAGAGTATATTCATTTATAACAATTTTATCGAAGCACAAAGGAAAAGCACATGGATAGGCATTTAAAAACTGTATTTACCGATTTTATCATTATTGTTCTGCTACAGGTAACCTACGTTTAACGATATTCCAAAAACTATTGTACGCGATTGAGAAAAACGTGAAGTGGGAGTGCCAGACGCGGCAATTAAAAACCAAACAATTCCGATTATAATGCATTATAAAAAATGCTGATAATAACAAGTCTGTGTATATATACGAATTTTACGCCTCTTGAAAATAGTTTTCATTAAAGCAGACAGATCAAGACCTATGGGATAGGCAACTTACCTGTAAAATTAGTTGGGTGTAAATCAGTAGGGTGCTCAATGGATTATGTTCTTTGGGTGGATTTCCTCCGAAGTGATTGTGAATCTGATTATAGAAGCAAAAACTGCTGTAGCTTTTTAACTCCGAAATCG
Organism: Esox masquinongy; assembly: GCA_016801175.1. Lineage (NCBI taxonomy): Eukaryota > Metazoa > Chordata > Actinopteri > Esociformes > Esocidae > Esox > Esox masquinongy. Next base: position 59,586 of record JACXGI010000905.1, read on the forward strand.
CTACAATATACAAATTACCAGGATATCACAGAGTAAAAAAAGATCGGGAGGTGGTGCTATGTTTACAGTTGAAGCTTTTGAGAAGTAATTTCTGCCGAATCCAATTAAAAGCGTTGTGCCCCCTCTACCGGAGATCCGGCAATATTCAGTCAGTAGCTCGTTTTTTGCACCCGACTTCATAGGCCTATGTATTTTGGAAATTACGGAGTTCTAACACGTGGAAGTTAAGAGGGTCACACAAGCAATAAATTATGCATAGCTTTTTTTTTTTTTTTACTGATTTCTAATATATTAGCCTACATACATTTCTTTAAACGTGCATATAATGGCTTATTAAAGTCAATAATGTTAAACGAGGAATTGTCAAATTTGTACAAATTGTAATTTGTGTGTTCAAACATTAATTTTTCATTACATTCAAATGCATGCCATTTCAGATGCTGCACCAGCGCAGTGTCAATTAAAATGGATGTCTTAATGGTTACTGTAAATGTAAATAAATCATCTGTCTGGAAACACACAACTGTTTCTACAAGATATCAAGGGAATTACTTTATGACGGATAGCTGCACGCCATGTCAAGTCTTTGGGGATGACTTTCAACAATCACTGTGGACTAGAGAAGATATCTACTGTGAGGATTTTGCCAGACCGCCTTAGTGGAGCCAGCCAAGAAGAGCAAATGTTTCTTCTTGAGTGAGTGAGTCACTGAGTGACTGACTACCCATTGTTAAATAGCGTAGTAGAGACACGGACTGCCTCGTAGGAGACCAGCGTTCGATCCTCGCCATGGACAAATCAAATTAGGCATTAGGATTTGTTCAGGATAGACTGACACTTTGCTGGCTACAAGCTTCAGTAGCTACCCAGATAACACACATACGTCTTAACGACGTCGGCCCAATATACACACAAGATGTTGGCAAAATGCAGTATAGACGTTGGCTGCTCATCGGCAAAATGTAAAGGAGACGTCGATTTTTCTCTTCCGCCGATGTTTGAACGATGCTTTCCGCTTCTCCGCCACCGTTTAGCCGACATTTAATAACTCTACTACTGACATTTAAATGATTTACAGCCAACATTTATTTGATCTACTGCCGACATAAAGTGAAGAGACAAGATAAAGAATATGGTATGAACTTTATTTACAGAAAGTACAATTTTACCAAACATCAAAAAACAAGTAGCCTAAAAAAAAACACCCAACAACTGTGCATTATATAGGTTACAAATTAATCTTCCTCAGGTCTCTCCCTCCAGCTGCCGTCCCCCGAGTCGGTCTTCTTGGCTCAGCCTGAGACAGTTTTGAACTGCCCATTCAACCTCGGCCTCAGTAATTCCTGGCAAACGTGGGTTTTTAAGAACATAACCTGGAAGGCAAAATATGAAGTGATTGCATTAAGTATGGCGGTGTACGTTGCATTCGTTTTACCGTGGTGGCGGGGCCACAGCAAAACTTTCCCCGACGTCAAGAAAAAAATAATAGGCCTAATAATCAAAACATTTTGTTAGACAACATACACAATGTGTCAGTGTACAAAACCGTTCTTACAGGTATTTAGCGCGTTGAGCGATTTTCTGCATGCAATTTGAGAAACTCAAATTGCACTGTCATAATCAGAGCCACCAATATGCTCTATGCAGACGAGCTGACACAAAACAGACATCCTGACCTCTTTCAAAACAACTCTCGTTCTCCCTAAGCGAAACAAATTATTTCAGAGTGCTTGTCAGCAGGAAGGAGATGGAAAGATCAGGCCAATCACCAGAAGAACAAACGTTACAGGTCGTTTGTTTGCGTGGCTGCGTTAATTAGCTAACTACTCAGTTAAAACACAAATTATTCTCACATCGTCTAGATTTAGCTATCAATATTGCAGCCACAATTGTATCCTCAGTTATATTGACATGTATTGAGAAAACACAGATGTTAGGTAAAGCAAGTTTGTCTAGCTAACACTAACAGTACTATTTCCATAGCTTGTTCACCCAACATTAAATGCAACGTAAATGTATCAGTTTTCAAAATGATTTTTCTTCAGAGGAGTAAATAGTTTAAGCCGTTGCAACAAAAGAGAAGAGGGAGCAGGGACAGGTGTCAGGCAACTTTAGTTTAAAGTTGGAATAAATTATGTATTTACTTGAATCTGAAAAACCTTATTAATTAGGAAAAAATTATGACCATCTTTTAAAGGTTTATGCGCTGTGTTTTTTAAGAAGTGTATGCATTACTTTAGTAGACAGGGAAGAGACAAGAGTCTTGAAAGTGAGGGACTGAATGGTACAGAAAGCAGAGAGCCAGCAGGGTACATGGAAGAAGAGAGAGTAGACCAGAGTGGAACAGAGGATAGAAGAGGTAGAGGTAACGGAAGAGGAAATGAGGGAGATGGAGTGGAGGGAAGAGGAGAGAATAGATGGAGAAGGGAATAGGAAGAGGATAGAGGGGAAAGGAAACATTGGTTTTGTCCACCAATGTTTAATTTCTATAAAAATAAGCAAGTGTTGAACTTATACATAATAGCATCCTTCACTGGTATTGACCGGATGATAGTCTTCTGCCCCCTCCCGCACCTGTTCAATTGGGTTGCCAAGTCCGGTGTGAAGACCTTCCCGCACACACACCATTCTATTTGCTTCACATTCTGTCCCCCGGTTGAGGACAGCTTTGAGGTCTGAAATACAAACAAAGCATTAATACTGCACACTTGTATTGTTAGGGGTAGCCATACTACTCTAACTCTAAAACAATACTTTTTAATGTTGTAGACAATGTTCTTCTTAATAATATGTCTATTTATTATGATCATAGTGACAACTTCTAAGTTTCATGCAGATCAAAAAAACCTAAATGGTATTTCAAACTAATCAAAGTCTTAAAACAGGTTAATTTGTCCCTAACATAACTTAAGGGTTATAAGCTAAATGGCTAAAAACCATAGAAATAATAAAACCATAACATAAACATAAGAATCCCTAACCCACTTAAAGTTTAAATGCTCCACCTTTTGGTGAAGTTGTTCCATCTTCACCAGGAGTAGCCTCATTACTCTTTCCACAGCCATTGGACAAAAGAGTACACATCATTATTAAATGAAATCCCAACAAACTTCAATGTTAAACAAACCATTTGCCCACTATCCATATTATATGTCAAGGTAGACATTAGCTGACATTTGTAGTGACTGTTGATATAGTTTTGCCACATGGGGCAGCCAAAGTGTGCCATTCTACACGCTCGTTTAGGAGCATTAATAGAGATGCAGTTGGTGCAGTCATCATAATGCCTCAGTTAAACAACAAGTACCTGTACAGTTTGGTGGGACACGTTGCTCACAGGTCTGAAAACAAGGTATTGGAGCCAGGAGAAGAGACAAGGACAGGACTGAATACCACTGAAAGTATAACAGGACTACAGGATTGTTGTTTTGTGTTATACTCATTCAGCCTACTTCCGGGAGTGTAACTTTCTTCAATTTGACTTGAAGTTGTAGATTGGACCTCCACTCCTGGCCTCCAACTCGCTGTTGGGACACAAAAAGAAGATATGAAAATAGTGGTCAAGCTGTGTCACAGTCCAGGTGCCATGCTCTGGTTTCCAAGCGGCCCTGGATCATGACATGTCCATTGTGCGCACCTGTGTTCTGTTAGGTTAATCACCATGTCTATTTAAGTTCATTCCTTTCAGTCATTCCTTGTCTGTCATTGTTGGAAGTATAACCCTGTTGTGTGTTTGTTATTTTATATTAGCCTAGTGCGTTTGTGTGTATAATATTACGTATCATTACATGCATTATATTTTGGGTAAAATAAAATCCTTTGTTCATCTCATCCTTGCCTGGCTCCAACTCTCTCCAAACTCATGACACACTGTATCTGGCTAGATGCTTCATGCATGTTCAAATTCATATCTAGCAGTATACGGTTTCAAACAAACTACTTAATCTACAAATGTACAAACCATAGTAAATAATGCAAGTGTGATCAAACATATGAAAGGCAGAGTATGTAGAACATTTATAAACCATCTGTAAGAGACACCTACGTCCTGGAAAGGCTGATGCTGGTCTGGCCTGTGAACCAACTCCACTCAGTTGACTGGAACTTGGACTTGGATGGCTAGTGACTTAAAGAACAAACATCAAAATTAGATTAATGTTACTTCATATCTTACCCTTTTGCCCCTTCTGTATCACTTACCACTACTGATGCCATTCTGGTGGTTTGTCTTCGGTCTCACAACCAATGGAAGAGTGGCTTTTAAGAGCAGCCTTCTTGACATTACTTTTTTTAGGGGAGAGGTATGGTTGAGGCATGTTGGAAGGAAGATGATCCTCCTCCTCCGAGGCTGATGAGGAGAATGATCTGAGTCCTTTTGGTCTATATATGGAAGAGTTAATTTCAGCAACAAATTAGTTGAAAAGGCTTTATTTTTACCAGATACTTTGTCAATATATAGTTTACTAGAGTAATTGTATATTTGGATATATTTTACTCAGATATGACTACTTGATATTTTCCTAAGTTGGGCTGAAATAATAAAATAAAATAAAAAAAAAATAAGATTTTCACACTTGCTACGTTGTCGACCTCTTCGGCACTCATGCTCCTGGTCAGTGTCATACATGACTTTTCCTACCGCTCCACAATCTTGTGAAAAATTCTCTAACAGATGACAAGGACCAAGCACAGTTAATGAAGGTAATAAAAACATTATGCATGTGTAGTATTACAAATACGTACACCTGAAAAATGAATAGGGCTGTACACAGATTATTACCTGTTTCAAAGAGTACTCGTGCTGGGTTTTGCTTCTATCCTTTGGCTGGTTATGGGGTGATCTGAACAGTGTGTTTAAGATCCGGGCTTTGTCAGCATAAGGGTGGCACCATGCAAGTCCATCGGAATACCAGTCATTTGCTTCTGTTCCTCAATACAGTGGGAGAGTAGCTGAACATTTGTGTAAACATGTAAAAAGTCCTGTTAGCAAGATTAAAACCAACACTATTTTGGCTACGTCCGCCATTGCACAAAATCGCATCATGTAAACAAAGGGGATAACGGCGCACACTCTGACGTCAAACAGGAGCTAACTATGGAAAGCCAAAGGGTTCACATCGTCTTATTCTGAACGGACGTTTTGCTTTTATGCGTTGAAAACGAGTGTTTGGGTGTCATTTACAAGCGGTGTTTTCGCCTGTTTTTCATCTAAACAGGCGTTGAAAACGTGTAAATTGTCACTGAAAACGTCTATAGTGCATTTACTGGCGATGAAAACGCTTGTTATGGCCGTTTTTCACGTGCTTTTTACATGCGTAAAGTATACCACCAAACACGCGATCAGAACGCCTGTAATGACAAATCATTTTATAGATATTAAAGAATATTTTTAGGTAATTCTGAGGTCACTCAGCCCCTCCAACATGCCCCAAATTCAACCAAAATAGTCTTGTTTGTTTGTGCTTCGTTTGTGCCGGTTTGTGCCGTTAAAAGTTTCGTTTGTGCTGCTTGGGTATCTTACATATTAGACGTTTAATTACAGGTGATGACGTCACTCAGTCCCTCCAACATGCTCCAAATTCAACCAAAGTAGTCCCGTTTGTTCGTGCTCCGTTTGTGCCGTTAAAGGTTTTGTTTGTGCTGCATCGTTGTTTTTAATATTAGATATTTCATTATATGCGATGACGTCTCTCAGCCCCCCAACAAGCTCCAAATTGAACCAAAATAGTATTGTTTGTTTGTGCTCCGTTTGCGCCTTTAAATGTTTTGTTTGTGCTGATACATAACCTACTTTTCTTCTGGATAGCGCATTGGCTTTACTCTCTTTACATTATTGCTATGTCATTACTTCTTCAACTGTATCAAGAAAGAAAGTTGCAAAAACAAACCGGCACAAACTGGCACAAAAGGATCACAAATGATTGAGCCTATTTTGAGTGAATTTGGAGTATGCTGGGGGACTGATTGACCTCGGAATGATCTATAAAATATTATTTAGGACTAATATCTAAAAAATGACAGCACAAATGCGGCACAAGCGATTGTAAGTATTTTACCTGCATAAAGATGGTCCCCCATCCAACTCAAAACTACGGCAAAATAGGCTAAATTGTTTGTGCTGCTAAAATGTTTGTTTGTGCTACTATCATTTTTTTTTAGATATTAAAGAATATTTTATATGTCACATTCACTCAAAATAGGCCCAATCATTTGTGCTCCCTTTGTGTCAATAAAGGTATGTTTTTGCAACTGCCTTTATTACCGATAATGACAGAGCAATAGTGGAATGTGTAAAGCCAGTGCGATATCCAGTAGGAATTATATACCAAAAAATGTAGCTGCACAAAATAAACTTTTAGCGGCACAAACGACTGTGCCTATTTTGAGTCAGATTGGAGCATGCATGTTTGGAGGCTGGGTGACTTCATCGCCTATAATTAAATGTCTAATATTAAAAACACTGATGCAGCACAAATGAAACTTTTAACGGCACAAACCGGCACAAACAGAGCACAAACAAACTGGACTATTTTGGTTGAATTTAGAGCATGTTGGGGGGCTGAGTGACCTCAGAATTACCTATAAAATATTTTTTAATATCTATAAAATGATAGCAGCACAAACGAAAATTTGAACAGCACAAACCAGCACAAACGAAGAACAAACGATTGAGCCTATTTTGCTTTGGGTGTGGGGCCAACTTCATGCAGGTCCTTTTTTTCTATGGAATATTATGTAGTTGCATAACCCGGAAGATGTTCCGGGTAGGTTGCTTTTCAATATTGTTAGACATTTTTTCTAACACATCTATGTAACTTTACTCACTTTTAAAAGTCATGTTCGCATACCTAATAAAACTGCATTCAGCCATGTCCAAACGTTTCTCCCTCAATCAGTACTACTACACCTAGGCTACTACCACTGCATACAGTAGGCCTATGGGTGAGTTACCTCCATGTATTTTATCTTAGTATTTCTCCAGTTTTTTGCCCTTTTCGTTAAAAGGGAAATGGGATTTCTCATCTAAGTTATTTGTTTTAATGCTGTAGCTCAAAGGTTTTCAATGTGTAGTGGCGTGCCTCCACAAGGGGTAGACCAAAATTAATTGGAATGCATTCATATGCTATATTATCATTTATAACAACTCAGTGTTAAGATCAAGTCTCATGTTTGTATAATAATTCATTAATATCTTATAAATTACTGGAAATCTTCCTTAGATTATATCACTCGAAAACAGGAGCTATATTGTTTAAGACATTCCTTGAAAACTTTGAAACACTTTGTAAGACTGCTTAACTGAAGGAATGAGTCCGGACAGAGATGCTTGTTGTAAACAACCATTGTTGTAAAAACAGAAAAATCTAAGCTGAGAGTTTAATTTTGTACTGAGCAAGAATTAAGCCCAATAAGTCTGAGGTTCATGTAGAGACTACAATCAGGAATGTGTATCGACAATAGGGGAGACGCACGTTCAGAACGTCTGTAACGACCATCCAAACGCGCGTTCAGAACGCCTGTAATGACCAACCAAACGCGCGTTCAGACCGCCAGTAATGACCAACCAAACGCGTTCAGAACGCTTGTAATGACCAACCAAACACGCGTTCAGAATGCCTGTAATGACCAACCAAACACGCGTTTAGAACGCCTGTAATGACCAACCAAACACGCGTTTAGAACGCCTGTAATGACACATCAAACGCCAGTTTAGAACACATAATTGTGGCAATGTATGAATAGATATGCTGCTGGAATGTTAAGCGTAAGTTATTTTTCTATGGAATTGAATATTTGGTAGTTGCTTATCCCAGTAGATATTCCTGTTAAGTTGCCGTTGAATAAGGGATAGCTATTTAAAAAAAAAAAACATCTGTGTATCCTTACCATATTTACTTTTAAATGTGAGAAGCTCATAACTTTGCCCAGCCTTGCCTAAATCTCTCTCTTCAATCATTACTAGTTCACCTAGGCTACTACTAGCTGTCTTATATGCTATATTTTTATTTATACCAACTGAAAGTGTTAACATTAAGTCAAATGTTTCTCTAATAATGAATGAATGTAATGAATGAATGTCATGTCCATACTAAAAAAACTTTATGTACATTATTTAATTGGGCCTACTTGAAATTACTTCCTCTACCCCCTTTCAATAAGGCCAGACAAATAATTTAATCAGGTGTATACTTAAAAATATTATTAGATCATTTATATTATGAATACAGGTCTCCTTATTTCATTGCATTTGTTTATTTGGTGGTAGCACAGGATTTTAGCGGGAGATTCGTGTAAATCCTACAATCAGAAATGAATACAAAAAAGGTTTAACAATTTAATTGCAACTGCGTTTTTTTCTTTTTTAAACAACTGGATGTGATTTTACATGAGGTACATCACCAGGACATGTCTTTGAAACCGGAATAAATGTAAATTCACATTCGATTTTCAGCAATTGACAATTAAACATTTTTTTAGGGGAGGCCAAAAGGCGCCGGCGCGTCCATGGTTCGGGGATATGGAGGACCAAACCTGCCAAAATTAGAAATAAATGAATAAATAAATAAATGTATCAATAAATGTATTTATGCATAAAAATATAATAATAAATGTATTAATCAAATATTATTTCCCGATGTATTTAATTCCTTGATCATTCATTTCTGTTTTTATTAATTTTTTTTATTCATTTCCATTATCATATATTTCTGTATATATTTATTTCTGTATTTATTTATTTAAATATTCTTTTATTTCTGTATTTACTTATTTCCATATTCTTTTATATCTGTATTTATTTATTTCCGTGTTCTTTTATTTCTGCGTGTATTTTTTTCTGTTTTTCCTTGTCCTTAAGCTAATGAGGGGGCGGGACTAACAGTCAGACGTAGCAATCAAGCCCAGAGCAGCAGATAGAATCTGACTGTGAAGACGGTGAGTGCTGTTTTACGTAGATCCTTTGCGCATCCCCATGTTGCCAATCACTATTCCTCGCACATGCATTGTTTAAGCATAGGTGACATGATTAAGGAATCGAAAAACCGAGAGGAGTTTTCGGAAAAACACAATGTAATTTTCGCGAAGTGAATAGGCTATGAGAACAGCGCGTCTTTGCGGGTCTGTCCCAGGAGTCCTTGCATTGAAATTGGTTCATTTCGGTGCCAGTGTATAGGACCAGACTCGTAATTTAAGCGATCGTATTCTACCAAACTCATTTCGGTTTGGACCTATGCACAGGAGTTGAAATCAAGACGTTATCCCCATCAGATCCCTGCAATGATCTGCAATGTAAGACAAAAGTTAAATAACGCTCACGCGTGCTTCCTCGCTACTACGGGTTAACGCTGCCTTGTGTACTTGAGTTAGTCCGCGTGGGATTATAGCCAGCAAGTTAATAATGCAATTATTTATACCTTTTAATCGGGATGGAGGGGTTATGTAGATTATTTTGAATGTGTTTCAATTGAGTTGTTAAGTGTATACACTTAAATCTAACAGAACATTGCACAGCTATGTCATATTTTATACTGCAGGGGGATAATTCTATTCTTATACCTTTTCACTGTTTTTCAAACAGGGTCTGTGACCATGTTATCCAGATTTAGTTTACTTTTGATTTGCCACTTTACGTTCAAAGCTTGTCAGTTTAAAAGAAAATTGAAGGAGTTCATTCAAAAGATTTTTCTATTGCAAATTCCGGTGTAGGCGTAGTTGTAGGCGTAGTCTATCAGGTGTAGGCGTAGTTGTCCGGCAGATGAAAATATCAACGGACAAAATGTCTGGTGGGAAAATGCCAAATGAATAAATAAATCGATTAATAGCATATTAAATAGCCTAATATTGTGTGACCTATATGATCTGTTGTCAAGAAAACAGCGAAACTCCGCTAGCTCTTACCCCAGCTAACACGTTACGTAACCACGACCAACAGCCACGTTATGGATTGGTAATGTCATGACATTACCTTCTCAAAACGTTGTGGCAACGTTATCCGAAGGTAATTGCATGACCACGTAATTGGTAATCTTCCTTACCTCCTCAGCACATCGCAGGAGCGTAATTACACAACGTACTGACAAGGTAACTACTTACGTACCGGTTTGGTAACGATCCTACGTAACTCCAACGTTATCTGAAGGAAATTAATGACCACATAATTGGTAATCTTCCTTAGCTGCTCAGGATGTAGCAGAAACGTAATTACAGGACATACTGACAATGTAACAACTTTCGTACCAGTTTGGTAACGATCTTACGTAACCACAACCGGGAAATATTAACTCCTATTTTTGTTGCTACAACGTACTTTGCTTACAATGTCATTACTGCCACCACATTGGAAACCACGTATTCCAAATATTTCAAAGTTCACCTGAAGATCTTTAGAGGCACAAGAATTCCCCAGTCACCACAATTCAGACCAACGCAAATAGTTCTATATAATCTCCCACAACACAGACGGAATGCGTACACAAATTGTAAACTGTGCACGCGCAGATGTGCCACAGCTCGAGCGTCCAGCCATTTCTTGTTCGTTATAGTTTGTACTCCTAAATAGTCGTCAGAAGTTTACAGTATCTCAGCAGACATAACCGGCGGCTATAGCATGTTTATTTGACTCCAGTTTAAGATAATTCTGATTTATATTCTGATTTAGTCATGTCTGTGAGTTTTCACCAGTACTCTTCTGCTACTGTGGTTAGCCTACATTAGTAGTTATTGATATTTAGAAATGTTATAATAATTTATGTTAATCATACTTTCGTTTTCTAATCTAGCAATTTTCCAATTTAGTTATTTTCTACAGTACTGTCTAACAAGCTAACTAACGTTAGCTCAAACGTTAGCAAGCTACAGTACAGCAAGTCAACTACTAACTAGCTTGGTTGGTAACTTTTTTCAAACATAGATGAACATCGAATCACCTCACTTTTACTATGAGTTCCACAAGTAATGATTCAACGAGATATTTGACAAAATTGTAAAAGTGATATGAATAAATTATGAACGAATTAAATCAAATGGTTGACACTGTTTTATACTGTTTTTAAACTGGTTTTCATTGTCCATGTCCAGGTGCAGCAAGGGGTCCAACGGCAGAGGAAGGTGAAGATAGAATTGAAGACCACTCAGACTCATTTCTGACGACAAGGAAGAGTAAAGTGTCAGTCTTTGCTTGTGTGATTGTATTTTGTCAGTTGGATAATATTAATTGTTTGTTTCAATTTATTGTTACTTTTTTCTTATCTTCATGATTTCACAATTCTTCACCATTTGAAAAGAAAATAACCCAATGAAGAGTGAAGCATTCATATTGGCTTGTGTTCTTATATTTGAATTATTTGTAAAATGTCGAGTTTGATAATATCTCTAAATTTGATCAGTTGATAGCTGGAACAAAAATGTCAATAATTGGAGAAGGATAGAACTCTACTAGCGGAAAGAAATACTGTTTATCATGGCTATTGCCATTGAAGACCTACAGTTTCATTGGAGTTAACTAGATGAGATTTGCTACTTTATCCTTCCTGATGGCTATGAAGTCCCACACAGTTCTGATTTTAATTTCCAACTTTGGAGTGTGAGGTGGGTGATTAATAAAATATTTTTTAAGTTACATAAATGCTCTGGTTTGTTTGTAAATGTATATACTTTTTTGCTACATATGGGGCTCTTGTATATTGCAGGATATGTCATATAATTTGCTAGGACAAAATGTCTGGACTGATGATCTAACAGCATTGCCATTATTATATCTGGAAAGGGGTTGATAAAATACATGTATAATATTTATACATAATACCTCACTGTAAAACTAAACGTCGGTGTAGAACCCTGCTGAAATGTGGTGTGCACATTTAAGATTTCATGGAACAGTTCGAGCAGGTAAACACAAGGTTGGAGAAAACTGTCAAGATGTTGACTGGACAGAAATGAACTTAGCTGTACATATTCTAGCTGTACGTATGAATATAAAAAATGTAAGAGGAAAAGGGCAATGAAAGATCAATTGGATAGGATGCCTGGGATTCGCAGTTACCAACCGACAACCTTAGAAATACCACGTTGCTACGACATGCTAGCGACCAACTGACAACGTCAATTAGTTACGTTGTAGCGACAACAAGAAAACTTTCACTTTTCCGGTTGTGACAATGTAGCTGACAACATTGCTGCTACCTAATTTTGGTCGCCAGATAACGTCGTAACAACATTGTGACAATGGAAAATTGTTGGCTGGGACACTACATTAAGTCATGAGGCTAGTGAGTGTTTGGTTATGTGGCTAAGCGTGGCGCCAGATTCAAAAGCAGCACACTCCGGCACCAGCTCCAGCAGATGACTCCGAAATGTCATCTGCTAATATAAGAAGTGCAACTGAAGAGTAGGGCCGCACGATTAATCAAAATCACATTGAAATCGCAATTTGAACATGTGTGGGGCAATAGCATTAAGATAACATACAATTCTGCTAGAGGCTAAGTAGAACTAAGAAACATTGTACCTGCATTAGAGTAGGGGGTGACAGGATCCTTATCTCACTAGAATAGCTGGGAGCAAGAACAGACCGATTGGTATTTGGTAGTAAATGGGCAGAATGCCAAATAAGGGAGAAGACGCTAGAGCTAGAAGTCGATTGGTTGGAATAACAACAGGGAAACCCGAAGACCGCAGCTGCCATGAGAGATGTGTTAAACAACGTATATCATACTCATATATGGTATGAACCGCTCCTTTACCCAGAAAAGCAGAAAAACGGGATAATCTAGGGTAGGGGGCTTAGGCTATAAGAACTGTGTGTGCTGTGACTGTGTCAGACTCTGTTGGACTGAGTGCCACACTGTCTCCAGATATATCTGTATGGGGGAATAAAGAGAATTGCCGGCACTGCGATTTTGTCTCTTAATCTCTTCTCATTAACCAACCCGGGGAAGTACTTTAGGTCGGTACTTCAACACATGTGAGATTTTTAAACCGCAGAAAGCTGCGATTCTGGCATTTTATTTTATTTTTAAGCTCAATCAAAATAATTATTTTTACTGGTGTGCCAACTTCGCTATAATCATGTTCGTATTTGTATAAGGTTTAGGCCTATTAGGAGTTGATTTTAGAATCCATTTGCCTACTTAATCATAATAATTCCGATTATTAGTATAATGGTTGGAGTCTGGCAAGCGAACAGCACGATCGTGTCCCATACGGAAAATACATGTATTTTAAATATATTTTTGAATACATTTGGAAAATATATTTCCGAAGACCTTTGGAAAATATATTCCTGAATACATTTGGTAAATACAGTATCTCACAAAAGTGAGTACACCCCTCATATTATTGTAAATATTTGTGTATATCTTTTTATGTGACAACACTGACAAAATGACACTTTGCTACAATGTAAAGTAGTGAGTGTACAGCTTGCATAACAGTGTAAATTGGCTGTCCCCTCAAAATAACAGAACACACAGCCATTAATGTCTAAACCGCTGGCAACAAAAGTGAGTACACCCCTAAGTGAAAATGTCCAAATTGGGCCCAACGTGTCAATATTTTGTGTGGCCACCATCATTTTCCAGCACTGCCTTAACCCTCTTGGGCATGGAGATCACCAGAGCTTCATAGGTTGCCACTGGAGTCCTCTTCCAATCCTCCATGACGACATCACGGAGCTGGTGGATGTTAGAGACCTTGCGCTCCTCCACCTTCCATTTGAGGATGCCCCACAGATGCTCAATAGGGTTTAGGACTGGAGACATGCTTGGCCAGTCCATCACCTTTACCCTCAGCTTCTTTAGCAAGGCAATGGTCGTCTTGGAGGTGTGTTTGGGGTCGTAATCATGTTGGAATACTGCCCTGCGGCCCAGTCTCCGAAGGGAAGGGATCATGCTCTGCTTCAGTGTGTCACAGTACGTGTTGGCATTCATGGTTCCCTCAATGAACTGTAGCTCCCCAGTGCCGGCAGCACTCATGTAGCCCCAGACCATGACACTCCCACCACCATGCTTGACTGTAGGCAAGACACACTTGTCTTTGTACTCCTCACCTGGTTGTCACCACACACGCTTGACACCATCTGAACCAAATAAGTTTATCTTGGTCTCATCAGACCACAAGACATGGTTCCAGTAATCCATGTCCTTAGTCTGCTTGTCTTCAGCAAACTGTTTGCGGGCTTTCTTGTGCATCATCTTTAGAAGAGGCTTCTTTCTGGGACGACAGCCATGCAGACCAATTTGATGCAGCGTATGATCTGAGCACTGACAGGCTGACCCCCCACCCCTTCAACCTCTGCAGCAATGCTGGCAGCACTCATACGTCTATATCCCAAAGACAACCTCTGGATATGACACTGAGCATGTGCACTCAACTTCTTTGGTCCGACCGTGGCGAGGCCTGTTCTGAGTGGAACCTGTCCTGTTAAACCACTGTATGGTCTTGGCCACCGTGCTGCAGCTCAGTTTCAGGGTCTTGGCAATCTTCTTATAGCCTAGGCCATCTTTATGTAGAGCAACAACTCTTTTTTCAGATCCTCAGAGAGCTCTTTGACATGAGGTGCCATGTTGAACTTCCAGTGACCAGTATGAGGGAGTGTGAGAGCGATGACACCAAATTTAACACACCTGCTCCCCATTCACACCTGAGACCTTGTAACACTAACAAGTCACATGACACTGGGGATGGGAAATGGCTAATTGGGCCCAATTTGGACATTTTCACTTAGACCAGGTCTGGACTGCAGCCAGGCCAGTTTTTCACCCAGACTCTTTTACTATGGAGCCATGCTGTTGTAATACATACAGAATGTGGTTTGCCATTGTCCTGCTGAAATAAGCAAGGTCTTCCCTGAAAAAGACATCATCTGGATGGGAGCATTTGTTGCTCCAAATCCTTTTGGGATTTTTTAGACTTTACACTTCATACTGTTTTTAATACTGTTTTAATATCCTAATAACAATCATATGAAAGTACACCATATTTCTTGACAAGTTTTTTTATAGCATGTGAAGTGCGTTGGATTCAGATTGGGTGATTGACTTGTGCATCTTGTGAAATATGTTGGAGAAGGGGGTGTTATGTTGCAGGCATGTATTGGCATACTGGAACTAGCTGAGTTGTCTTTACTGATGATGTAACTGCTGACTTTAGCAGTGTAATGAATTCGGAAATGTACTTTTCAGATCAGACAAAAAATGCCTCTAAATTCATTGGATGGTACTTCATAATGCAGCTAGGACAATGACCCTAACACACTGCCATAGGTACCCAGGAGTTTTTCAGGGCCAACATTTGAAAAGTTATTGACTTACATCATCAATAAAGACAAGTGAGCCAGGTCCAGTATAGCCATACATGCCTGAAACATAACACCTCTCCTCCACCATATTTCACAAGATGCACAAGTCTATCACTAGTCAAAAAATACAGTGGTATGCCAGTTCTTTTTTATCCACACACTTTCCTCCTTTCATAATTCTGTTACAAATTAATGTCTCTCGTCAGTCCACAATACCTCTCTCCAGAATCCTCCAGTCTCTTAAGTACTTTTTAGGTTGTTTTTGATGCTAACTTGTATTTTTGCATCTTGCAGTCCAGTCCCTGTAGTTTGACTAGTGACGTTTTCTGCGGTTGGTTGTGTGTGACAAATTATACATTCGTATAACATTTTTGAAATTACACAAAATTATATCTTCATGTGATTTAAGTGAGTTAATAAAAAAAAATCAGATGAACCTGTAAAAAGAAAGTTTAAGGAACCCACCACATTTGTTTAGATTTATAGCTCATTGGATAGTGAGATGTTAACAAATAGCTGTATAGAAGGGTAGATTATTGTGAAATTCTAAATGGCAAATTTAACTGATGATCTCTGGACAAGGAAGTGACAAATGCCTAACTGTAGAGGTACATGTCATTTGGATTATGTAAAATTTGGATCTGTATAATAATTGTCATTTGGATCTGTAAAATAATTTCTAACCTTGTATTTGTAATAAGAAATTATATAAAGATTTCGGATTTCAAATGTGGTGTAAAAATGCAAGTTGGCACAATAACTGTATCATTTGTTATGAAGAAAAATATCTCTAAAGTTTGAGTTCTGCCGATTGCACTTGTAGACGGTCCCTTAGCTGCTTAGCGTTCATTGAAAGTTACATCACATCGATTTTTATAAACTGAACGAAATGGAGAATGCCAAAGGGTGTGCCCTGCTCTCTACCTTCACCTTATTTTGTGTGTACACACACACACACACACACACACACACACACACACACACACACTCGTCTTCAAAATAAGTTTTGTTTAAGAGGTACAGTAATGAGGAGCAAACTCGAAATATCAAACATAAAACGCATTGCCCTGGAGAACCGAACGTTGCTGGTATATGAATGTAATTTTCTACAATCATATCTGCATTTATCTGTTTTTTAACAAAACTAAAAACATTGTAATTTTTTTTGATTGGCCTACAACGCTAATTACCGAAATTACACCGACACACTGAGTAGCTCCTTCGCAGACCCGGGAAAACTGTGGAGATAGATTGAACTATAATTTCTCCTTATATTGTACAAAAAACATTCAAATGGCACTGACATCCAATCTGTATATTGACATTTTGCTTCAAGGAAATGGTCGATCCTTGAACTTAATTGAAAGCCACAACAACAAGGTGCTGTACCTGCTTGAAGTTTGGTTGGTTATTACAGGCGTTCTAAACGCGTGTTTTGTTGGTCATTACAGGCGTTCTGAACGCGTTTTCAAAGAATGTCTTAAAAAATATAGCTCTCGTTTTCGGCGAACATGTCTGGAAAGTAACTCTTGCTGTGATATCATCTAAGGACAATTTCCAGTAATTTGTAAAATATGAATTAATTTTTATACAAACGTGAGACTTGATCTTAACACTGAGTTATAAACGATAATATGGCATATGACTGCATTCCAATTCATTTTGGTCTACTCCTTGTGGAGGCATGGGACCACACATTGAAAACTTTTGGGCTACAGCATTAAAACAAATGACTAAGATGAGAATTCCCATTTCCTATGGAGTTAGATATCTGCCTAATGGTTAAGCGTACGTATTGTTGGGATCGTAAGAAAATACATTCGTAAACTGGTATGATCGTAAAAAAGGTCAGAGGTAAAACATGAAACGTAAGCGTGAAATTAGATCTGTAAACGTACAAACACCCTTTTACGACTTTTCACACGTTAAATTCTTACTTAACGTCTCAATTTATTTGCTTACAAATCGTTTTTCTGCGTACAAACTTTTGTCAGTAATCTGGCATCTGCAAAGATATGACCCGAACGTAGCTCTTCGAAATTGTAAAGCTAGCAACAATAAGTTGGACCGCTAGCCCAGTGCTCAACCATAGCGTGGCCATTCCGGATGTCATGTTCAAAATAAAAGTCCAAGGCTATTTTTTAAGGCTGCATAATGACATTACACCAGTAGGCTTAGGCGTTAGGTAAAAATGTGTGAAAATGACAAGGACACAGTGTACCCTTGAATAGAATATCCTTCTGAGCTGCAAAATGTAATGAAGTGATTTAGGTCAAGATATTCTATTACAGTCTGGCATGTGCTATTTAATAGCTGTCCATTCTATTTATGATGGCTGTATGTGGCCTGGAATGTCTGTAGTAATTGCTTAACATTTAGTTTTAGTTATTCAGTATTTTAACAAATTCTCATTTTACAGAAACAATCCAGGGGGAAAATCGAAGACCCATAAAGCAACACTGTTTGAGTATTTAGGATCACAACAACTGTGTAGGCCTACACAATAATACAATTTCGATAAGTTTAAGTGATTTTTATTACACATGAAACTTATGCACAAAGAGCAGTTACACACATGAAAATCAGCATTCACTATGCATGCATGAAGAGGAGACTTTTAAATTGAAATCTTGCAGGATACCTATTTCCAGTTTCCCTGATTTCCTGTTGTTCACACTGCCTTTGCTTGTATATAAAAACAGTAACTGTAATCCGTTACCCAACTCAAATATTGTAATCAGATTACAGATACTTTTGAAAAAAATTATGATTATTTATTGGATTACTTCAATTGAAAAAGAATAGATGTGCGAAATAATTATGACACGTTGCATGTTTGATTTTTTTATTTAATGTTTTAAAAACATTGTTATTTGAACCAAAACAACAATTGTGCGCCTCAGTTGTGTGTGTGATCATCATGCATGCAAAGGTGGGTGCGCATAACCAGATTAGTGACCGATGAAGCGCTAGTTTAACTTTCTAGGCCTATCTACAATAATATTAGTCGACCCTTATAAAATGTGAAACAATGTACTATAGACGCATCTTTCTCAAAACAATGATAGGTGATAGGCCTACCTGGTGTTAGATATTTTTCAAGGTTCAAGGTTTATTTGTCAAATGCACCGAACAACACAGCCAGGAAGAGTTGCACTCAAACAGGAATTGTTTAGAAGATTAGGCAACTATTTGTTAGATAGCTGTAACATGGCACTGCCTTCAAGATAAAACATTATATGGAATTTATCACGATATATGAGGAGAAAAGGTGTTGGAAAGCACTCTGCCAAAGGAAGATGATTTGCATTTGATGCAGCCACCTCAAATCCGTCCATACAGGTAGGCCATGTGATTCTGCTTGCTTTGCATCTCAGAAAATTGCATCCATTGTTTATCATTGGCTACTGACAACATTGACTTTAAGCTAAGAGTGCAGGTGTATGATCACCGCTGATTTCTTTCATTTGCGTTTTGAAAATCCATCGCTGGTGGCCCTAATAATCACAGGTTATGTTCGCGTGGGTAAAACTTATTTGTGTGCGTATGTCCACGATTGCAAACGTGCATTCGCATGCCTGGAGTTTCTTCAACGTATTGACAACGTTGGTGATTGTGGAGCAAAACATCAGACTACTGCAGATTTAGTGTACGTGCGAAAAGCTATGGATCAATCAATCAAATGTATTTATAAAGCCCCTTTTACATAAGCAGTTGTCACAAAGTGCTTTTACAAAACACCCGGCCTTAAACCCCAAGGAGCAAACAACAGTAGTGTTGAATTTCAGTGGCTAGGAAAAACTCCCCAAGAAGGCCGAAATTTAGGAAGAAACCTAGAGAGGAACCAGGTTTAGAGGGGTGACCAGTCCTCTTCTGACTGTGCCGGGTGAACATATTAAGACTACAAAGTTCATCAGGCTTTAGCCATCAGGCTTTAGCCATGTTTCACACAAGCCAATAACATCTAGTTTATGATCAGAGATTAATTCATTTACTGCAACTGCCTTTGGAGAAAGGGAAAATGCCTGCCGATCATGTAAAAAAGGAATGTAAATTCCTTTTTTGGCCAGCTATGTAAACTCTAACATTAATTGATCCCGCAAAAGGTGTTCAAATGTTTATAGGCTATTCCTGTTTGTTTTCTAATGCCTCTTAACATGAAAGTAATCTAAAAGTAATTCAAAGTAATCGGATTACGTTACTGAGTTTGAGTAATCAAAAGTTACGTTACTGATTACAAATGTGGACAGGTAACTTGTAATTGTAACGGATTAAAAAGTAACCTACCCAACCCTGCTCACCCATAGGCCTACAGTATGCAGTGGTAGAAGCCTGGGTGTAGTAGTACTGATTGAGGGAGAAACGTTTGGACATGGCTGAACATAGTTTTATTAGGTATGCAAACCTGACTTTTAAAAGTGATTAAAGTTACATAGATGTGTTAGAAAAAATATCTAACAATATTCAAAAGCAACACAACCGGAACATCTTCTGGATTATGGAACTACATAATATTCCATAGAAAAAAAGGACCTGCATGAAGTTGGCCCCACACCCAAAGGAAAATAGGCTCAATCGTTAGTGCTGCTACAGTTTTTTTTGTGCAGCTACAGTTTTTGGTATATAATTCCTACTGGATATTGCACTGGCTTTAAACGTTCCACTATTGCTCTGTCATTATCGGTAATAAAGGCAGTCGCAAAAACAAACCTTTATCGACACAAAGGGAGCACAAATGATTGGGCCTATTTTGAGTGAATGTGACATATAAAATATTCTTTAATATCTAAAAAAAAATGATAGCAGCACAAACAAACATTTTAGCGGCACAAAAAATTAAGCCCATTTTTCCGTAGTTTTGAGTTGGATGGGGGACCATCTTTATGCAGGTAAAATACTTATAATCGCTTGTGCTGCATTTGTGCTGCTGTCATTTTTTAGATATTAGTCCCAAAGAATATTTTATAGATCATTCCGAGGTCAATCAGCCCCCCAACATGCTCCAAATTCACTCAAAATAGGCTCAATCATTTGTGATCCATTTGTGCCAGTTTGTGCCGGTTTCGTTTTTGCGACTGTCTTTCTTGATACAGATGAAGAAGTAATGACATAGCTATAGTGGAAAGAGAGTAAAGCCAATGTGCTATCCAGAAGAAAAGTAGGTTACGTAGCAGCACAAACAAAACATTTAACGGCACAAACAAATCACAAACAAGGGAGGCTATTAGGGGTGAATTTGGAGTATGGGGGAACTAAGTGACCTCAGAATGAAATATTCTTTAATATTTAAAAAATAATAGCAGCACAAACTAAAATTTGAGCAGGACAGACCAGCACAAACGGAACACAAACGATTGAGCCTATTTTGAGTCAATTTGGAGCCTGTTAGGTGGCGATGACATCTTCACCTATAATCAAATGTTTAATAAATATAACACAGATGCAGCACAAACAAAACATTTAACTGCACAAACCGGCACAAATGGAGCACAAACAATCAAGACTATTTTGGTTGAATTTTGAGCATGTTAGGGTCTGAGTGACCTCAGAATTACCTATAAAATATTCTAGAAAATCTATAAAATGATAGCAGCACAAACTAAAATTTTAAACCAGCACAAACTGAGCACAAATGATTGAGCCTATTTTGCTGAAGTTTTGCGTTGGGTGGGGGGCCAACTTCACGCAGGTAAAATAACCTAGGTATGAATAACATTCCAGCTATATCTATTAATGCATTGCATTGGCCGGTCTAACCAATAGAACTGTATCAAAAGCTAGATCCTTATTATGCAATGTACATTTCAAAACTGAAATGCACATTCGTAAATGCAATCCTTACCAATAAGCGTAATTTAATGAAATATATGGAGTTGAAACAATATACGTTTAAGTCTGTTACGGGGGAGCCGCGAGTGGGCCCAAGCGCACGACACCAGACACAATCAGGGAAACGAAAAGGGTATTGTAACGGTGGTTGGAATGGAAGGACTGAGGCCAGGCCGGAGGGGTGGGGGCTGGGCAGGTAGGTAGGGCGAGGTAGACAGGACAGAGGGTAGGTAGAGCAGGTGGCTGGCAAGGCGGGCAGGGCAGGCGGGCAGGTGGAGGTGTTTGGAGGCTGGGTAAGGTGGAATCTTGGGAACGAAGATAGACAGGGTAGGCAGGAAGGAACAACTACAATGAATACTCAAACTGTGGTTTGGAGTGGCCGTGAACGTTACTACGTAGTAGAGAATAACAACGATCTAGCACCAGACGGACGGAAACCAGAGTGTATATAAGCAGACTGATGAGGGAATGAATAGCAGGTGCGGAGACTTGAGAGGCAGTGGGGGAAAGCCCCACATACACGGACAGACAGGAGAGAGAGAAAGCCTGGCCCAGACCATGAGGAGGTGGATGCGGAGGGCGTGACAAAGTCGTCGTTTTTTGGCCTCAATTAAAGGCGTTCTGAATGCACGTTTGGGTGGCCATTACAGGCCTTCTGAACGCGTGTTTGATGGGCCATTACAGGCATTCTGAACGAGCGTTTGATGTGTCATTACAGGCGTTCTGGACACGTTTTTGATGTGTCATTACAGGCGTTCTTAACGCGTGTTCGATCGTATACTTTACGCATGTAAAAAGCATGTGAAAAACGTCCATAACAAGCAAGCAAGTGTATTTATATAGCACAATTCATACATCGAAGCAATTCAATGTGCTTTACAAAGAAAAAGAAGCAAAAAACCAGGCAAGCCTAGTTCAGCCGGCCCGCAATAGAAAGTGTTGATCATGGCTCCTCTCTCAAGATTCTAACCTAGGTCGCCCACGTGAAAGACTATGTCTTTAACCACAACACCACAGAGCTGACCATTTGCCGGTTGTCAGTATAGCATATTGACATTATATAATGTTGTCATGCATTAACATCACATCAAGTTTGAATATTTCGTTAGACACCATTAACCATCGTGTTAAACTGAATAATGTTTCTTATGAAGTTTACCTCCACCACGAATAGTATCTATGAACTGTATGACTTTTGCCACTGGCCGTTTTAAAAGCTTATTAGCCAGTAATATGTCGCTAGACGCCATTACGCATTGTGTTAAACTTAGTAACGTTTCTTATTAAGTTTACCTCCACCACAAATAGCATCTATTACCTGTATGGCTTTTGCCACTGGCCGATTTAACAGCTTATTTGCCATTCGTGAATGACACTGATACAATAATTACTGTATCATTACAGGAGACGATAACAGACTTTTACATCAAGTGAAAAGACGAGAGAAATGCGTAGCCAACGAAGTGTTTGACTATCCTGAAGAAATGCTAAGACATAATTCGAAAATCCACCAGAAATAGTTGCAATATAACAGTGATGGCCGTTCTTCTAGCAGCAGGATATTATGCTAGCAGCGCTAACTCAGATTTTCTTTTTCAAAATAAAAGCCATCATTGAATTATATAAGGCGATATAGTTAACAATCTAGTCTGTCATTTTATGTTTAATGTCCGTTCCAATGTTGTTCTTTTCTGTTATTTTTTTACATACTAGATTGTTAACTATATGGCCTTCTAAATGTCAATGATGGCTTTTATTGTGATAATGAAAATCTGAGTGCTGCCAGCATAATATCCTGCAGCTAAAATAACGCTAATGAAGCCTCGTTTGGCCATCACTACAGTAAACTGTTTCATTTTAGGCTTCTCGTAGTTACAGAAGTTTGTAGCCAGCGAAGTTTTCGTCTATTCTGAACAAATCCTCTTTTACCACTGGCCATTTTAACAGCTAATTAGCCATTCGTGAATGACATTGAGTATCTATCAATATAGGTGACGATATATTTATAAATGACTTTTTTGTCAAGTGAAAAGACGAGAGAATCGTGCAGGCAGCGAAGTGTTTGTCTTTCCTGAACAAATCCTTATATCCCCCAGAACTGTTTTATTTTAGTCTTCCTATTACGTAGCTACACAAAGTTATAGCCAGCGAAGTTTTTGTCTGTCCTGAACCTCAGACAGACAAAACACAGGAATCGAACGCGGGACCTGTTGTTTCGTAGCCCGCATCTCTAACCACTACGCTATTTAACAAGGGGTAGTCACTCAGTCACTCAGTAAGGGACGGAAGGACTCAGTAAGAGACATTCACACTTCTAGGCCGGCTCCGCTTACATGGTCCGGCAAAATATAAAAATACAATAACATACAAACAAATACTCAAATGAAAACACCAAAACAACATCATAATAATAAAATAGAATAAGAAAATATAAAAAGAATAAAAATGGGATAAAAACATAGGAAGCTATAAGGCTAAACAGTGTGGTTAAGTTTAAGTGCTCAGTCATAGGCACGTGAAAAGAGAAGTGTTTTTAACCTGGATTTAAAAATTGATACGTTTGGGGCACGTTTAAGATCTTCTTGTAGTTTATTCCAGTTGTGTACAGCATAACTGCTAAACGCAGCTTCTCCATGTTTAGTTTGGACTCTGGGCTCTACCAGCTGACCTGTGTTCATGGATCTAAGAGCCTTGCTCGGTTTATATTCTTCAAACATATCAGAAATGTATTTGTGTCCTAAACCATTCAGAGATTTATAAACTAAAAGCACCACTTTAAAATCTATTCTGTAACTGATTGGAAGCCAATGCAAAGATTTAAGAACCGGAGTAATGTGCTCTGTTCTCTTGGTCCTAGTTAACATTATAGCAGCAGCATTCTGAATGAGCTGCAGCTGTTTTACAGTCTTTTTGGGGAGTCCAGTTAAGAGGCCATTACAGTAGTCAACCCTACTAGAGATAAAAGCATGGATGAGCTTCTCTTGGTCTTTTTGACACACCAAGCCTTTGATTCTGGCTATATTTTTTAGATGATAGAATGCTGTTTTGGTGATTGCTTTGATATGACTGTTAAATGTAAGGTCTGAGTCTATCAGAACTCCAAGATTACGCACTTGATCTCTGGTTTTAAGGGCCCGAGAATCCAGCTCTTTACTAATACTTGTTCTTTTATTTTTGTTTCCAAACACAATAATCTCAGTTTTATCTTGGTTTAATTGTAGACAATTTTGGTTCATACAGGTATTTATGTGCTCTATACAGTGACACAGAGAGTCTATTGAGCTGTTGTCATACGGTTCGAGAGCCATATATATTTGAGTATCATCGGCATAGCTGTGGTAGTTAATGTTGTTGTTCTGTAGAATTTGGCCTAGAGATAGCATATAGAGATTGAACAGAAGCGGTCCGAGAACTGATCCCTGTGGAACTCCGCATGTCATAGCCACCCTATCAGATTCATGATTACCAATGGGGACAAAGTAACTCCGGCCGTCTAGATAAGATCTGAACCAATCAAGGACTGTCCCGAAGAGTCATACCTAATTTTCCAGCTACTTCCAACTCTATAAGTGTTCTATGATCTACAGTGTCAAATGCTGCACTGAGATCTAATAGAACCAGAACTGTTATTTTATCAGAATCAGTATTCATTTAAAACTTTAATCAGGGCCGTTTCAGTCCTGTGGTGAGGTCGGAAGCCTGACTGAAATTTGTCTAACAGACCGCTTGAGGTCACAAAATTGCTAAGTTGATTGAAGACAACCTTCTCAATGATCTTGGCTATAAAAGGGAGATTTGATAGAGGTCTATAGTTGTTCATTATAGATGCATCCAGTGTTATCTTTTTTAATAGGGGCTTAATGGCAGCTGTTTTTCGATACATTGGGAAAATGCCTGATTGCAGAGAGCTATTAACTATTTGCTGTAGGTCCATTGTTATAGAGTTAAAAATTATTTTAAAAAAGTCTGATGGCAGTGTGTCGAGACAACATGTGGAAGCTTTAAGATGTCGAACTGTTTCTTCTAGGGATTTTTGATCGATTGTATTAAATTGCGACATAATAACCAAGTTATGTCTTGGTTCGTCGTGGTGACGGTACAGTGTACTTGTTAGACTGTGTAGTTCTGATGGTCCGTCTAATTCTTATAATTTTTTACAAGCGTTTTCTTCGCCAGTAAATGCACTATAGACGTTTTCAGTGACAATTTACACGTTTTCAACGCGTGTTTCGAGAAAAAACAGGCGAAAATACCGCTTGTAAATGACACCCATACACTCGTTTTCAATGGCGTAAAAGCAAAACGCCTGTTCAGAATACCACGAACCCTTTGGCTTTCCATAGATAACGGCGCACATGGACATTACAAGCTGAAATCTCCGTTTTCCTTGTAAACACTGAAAATAGTGTTTCTGAATATTTTCACCTTGGAGGGAGTTTTCAAAAAGACAATTTTCAGTGATTTAAAATGCAGTTTGCGTTTGGACAAAAGGCAAAAAAGCATAGAAACCCCCCCGTTTGAAAAAAGACCCGTGTACTTGTGGACTAGGCCAGTTAGCTAGCTAGCTACACTGCACACATTGTAGTTCACATTATAAGATAGAAACACAATTTGCTTAGCTACGTGTATAACTAAGCTAGCTAACTAGATTTCAAGATAAGAGTTTGTGTACTCACCTTATGTTCTATGAAAAATGTTTTGCAACAAAGATATCTTGTTGCTAGCGGAGCTGGTCTGTATAGCTCTAAGGTCAGAATATAAATGACCACGGAAAAGACCGCGCAGGATTGTGCAGAGTAAAAGCATAGAACCGCCCATCGCAGATCCATTTCCTGGCAACACATTTGTTTCGATCGTTCACACTTACAGCCGACCTCCACTCGACGCTCTAAACCACTTTCGATCTTATGCGATCTTAGGCCGACATCGGCAAGACGTATGTGTGCTATCTGGGTAGGCCTCAACCCCGCCTAACAATTATAGTTTTCAAATGGGAACACTCTGGCCTTGTGCCAAACTGGTCTGCTTGGTCTCTAATAAACACATACTGTATAAACCCAAATAAAATTAAATTAAAGTTTATTCACATGCACTTGTTACATCAGGTAGAAAACAGTACAGTGAAAGGTAAAGTGACAATGTACCATTCTCCTTAAGAGCGTGTAAACTATGCTGAATGGGCGTAAACAATGACCAGCTCTCTCGCAAGTGTGAAAATCTTTGAAGCCTTTTTTCTCAGAACTAGGTACAGCAGGTTCTCAACTTTTAAAGCTGCATATCTTTCCCATTACTTCATCAAACAGTATTGTATTATATACCATTACAAAGATCTGAATCTGGACCTTAATAAAATGTAAAAAAAATTCAAACACATATTTTGCTATAGGACCCCATTCCTAGATTCTGTCACATATACTGAGCACATGATGGCTGATTTTCATTCACTCTGTGGTCCAACTTATCCAAACCATCCTAATTGGGTTGAGGTTGTGTAATTGTGGCTAGGTCATCTGATGCAGCACCATCACTCTCTTTGGTCAAATAGGCCTTACACGGGCTAGAGGTGTGTTTTAGGTCATTGTACTTTTGAAAATCATGTGATAGTGCCACTAAGCGCAAACCAGATGGCATGGCATATCGCTGCTGAATGCTGGTTGAGTGTGCCTTGAATTCTAAGTAAATCACTGTCTATAGCACACTGTGATTTATTTATACCAATCTAATGTACATGTTTCTTGACTTAAGTCACTCTTTATTATTGGTGTCTTTCAGTAGTTGTTTCTTAGCAGTAATAGAACAGTTGATGATGAGATGTGTCTGTTATGTCTTTGAAGTCTATGAAGCATTTTTTTGGCCTGCAATCTGAGGTGCAGTAAATTGCCGATTTCTAAGGCTGGTAACTGTAATTATTATTTTTATTATACCTTTATTTCAACAAAGAACACAGACTGAGACCAAGGTCTCTTTTACAGCTGGGCCCTGCCTATACATGTTTACACATACAGTTTAGGTGCAATGATTAAAACCTAACAGAAACAATTAAAGGAACCAGGTATGCATAGTTTGGCTGGTCAGTGATTAGAAGGAATGAATGTTGTTGCCCTCACTGGATTCAAACCAGGGTCTCCTACGTGACAGGCTGTGTGTTTAACCACTACGCCACTAAGCTATATGTGTGCGCAGTGTTCTGCATTGTTAAATAAATTAGTCGAAACTCCACGGTTCTCAAAACTAGTTCCCTACATTAGCGAACATCCAAACCAACAACAGGTATAACAGGGTTGATACACTACATTCAACACATTAAATTAGAAAGAGATTACTTGTAGGGACCGATTGGGACATCCTCTCTCGTCATGAAATTGTTTCTCGACATTAGATCATTTTGTCACGCATTAACATTACCCCAAGTTTTAATATTTAGCTAGACACCATCAAGCATTGTGTTAAACTGATTAACATTTCTTATTAAGTTTATTTCCACCACAAATAGCATCTATGAACTGTATGGCTATTGCCACTGGCTGTTTTAACAGCTTATTAGCCAGTAATAGGCCTACTAGTATCTACTTACTACTTGGAATAATCATAAGAATTAAGCAATCGCTAGCGAGACTGAAGATGAACTTTACACTGCCAAAGCTATTTCATTTCATGGCACAACAATGTTCATTTTTCTTTCATTCGTGAATGACATTGATACAAAAACTATCAATATAGGTGACGATAACTGACTTTCTCGTCAAGTGAAAAGACGAGACAATGGTGGAAACACATCCTTTTTTACTGCGCAAGGGGTTGTGATCTATATCACCCCAAAAAGCATGCATGGATGCGTAGGCTACTTCGAAAATCCACCAGAAATAGTCACAATATAACCGTAAACAATTTTATTTTAGGCTTACTATATAACGTAGCTACAGAAGCTTGAAGCCAGTGAGGGTTTTGTCTGTCCTGAACAAATCCTAATGCATAATTTGTTTTGAAGAATTGAGCAATTGCTAGCGAGACTGAAGATGCAATTTACACTACCAAAGCTATTTCATTTCATGGCACAACAACGTTAGTTTTTTTCCCTTCGTGAATAACATTGATACAATTACTATCCCTATAGGTGACGATAACTGACTTTTTCGTCTAGTGAAATGATGAGAGAATCGTGGAAACACCTCCTCTTTTACCCCAAAAAGCCTGCATGAATGTGTACTTCAAAAATCCACCAGAAATAGTTGCAATATAAATGTAAACAGTTTTATTCTTGGCTACTATAATGTAGCTGCTGAAGCTTGTAACCAGCAAAGTTTTTGTCTATCCTGAACAAATCCTAATGCATACTTTGTTCTGTCCGAGGCGAGGATCAAACAGCGGTCATCCACATGGCAGTCTGCATCTCCAACCACTACGCTATTTAACAACGGGTAGTCACTTACTCACTCACTCACTCACTCACAGACAAAACCTCCACTTCCTCCTCACTGACTCTCAGTACTGGTTCCCCCCAGGGCTGTGTGTTGAGCCCGCTCCTGTACTCTCTCTTCACCCACAACTGCCTGGCAACTCATGTCTCCAACACCATCTTTAAGTTTGCTGACGACACCACTATCATAGGCCTGATCTCTGACAACGACGAGTCAGCCTATAGAGACTGACTATAGGTCACTGACTTCGTGGTGTCAGGATAACAACCTCCAGCTCAATATCAGCAAAACGAAGGAGATGATTGTTGAACACAGGAAGCAGTGGCGGGGAGACCACGCCCCCATACACATCAATGGGTCTGCAGTAGAGAGAGTTCACAATATCAGGTTCCTCAGGGTCAACATCAGTGATGACTTGACCTGGTCTCATCACTCTAACGTCGTGGTGAAGGAGGCCAGGAAACGGCTGTTCTTCCTATGCCGAATAAGGATATTTGGCATGGATTACAGATGCGCTATCGAGAGTATCCTGACCAGCTGTGTCACCGCCTGGTATGGCAGCTGCACCGCCCTCGACTGCAAAGCACTTCAGAGGGTGATTAAAACAGCAGAGAGCATCACAAGGTCTGACCTGCCATCCCTGCAAGATCTCTACACAGAGAGGTGTAGGAGGAGGAGCAAACGGATCATTACAGATCCCAGCCACCCATGCCACAGACTGTTTACCAAGCTGCCGTCAGGCAGAAGGTCAGTCCAAAACAAACAGGCTACGGGACAGCTTCTTTCCACAGGCTGTAAGGCTGCTCAACTCGGGAACCCCTATTCCCTTCCATCCATAGTCCATGCACACCTGTCACTTTATATCATGCACATCTGCCACTTGTATCATGCACACCTGTCACTTTTACATTGCACTACGGTTATATAGTTGTACAGTTATTATTATTGATGTGTGTTTTTGTATAGTGTTACTACTGATTGATTGCGTTATCTTATTTTTTTAAATTATAATTACTGTTACTTTTTCATTTTTAACTGCACTGTCAGGAGTAGGAAAACCAAGCATTTCATTCCCGTAACTTGTTATTGCAAATGACAAATAAACCTTTTGAACTTTTGAACAAGATGATCACAGATAGCAGATAGTAATTAACCTATTATCTGCAGCAGATGAGACTGCACATCAAAGCCAGTTTCATCATCATTGCACATGAAAGCCTGTTTCATCATTAGGCTTGTTGTTTTTTTATGACTGTACTTGAAGAAACTTGTAATTGACTGACATGTCTTAAAGTAATGGACTGTCATTTCTCTTTGCTTATTTGAGCTGTACAACAGCTCAGACCTAATGATGGTTTTCTGTAAACCAACCTCACCTTTTCATACACAACTGATTGGCTCGAACACATTAAGAAGGAAAGAAACAGGCACACCTGTTAATTGAAATGCATTTCAGGTGACTACGCCATGAAGCTGGTTGAGAGAATACAAAGAGTATGTAAAGCTGTCATCAAGGCAAAGGATGACGACTTTGAGGAAAAATATGATTTGTTAAACACTATTTTGGTTACTGCATGATTCCATGTGTTATTTCATAGTTTTGATGTCCTTACTATGATTCCACAATGTGTATAATTGTTATTCTTGTTTTTGAATTGTCAATATCTTGTTGTGGTCGACCTACGGTAGTAAATGCATTTTCCCTTTTTGTTATTCCCTGTGCACGAGGGTTCCGATTGGCTGCATTTTGTATTCTTTGGTGAAATATTTGGTCTCGGTCAACGAGATTGTTGTTACCCTGGACGTTTTTATATTGCCAGGGTTTGTTTTGATTTGTTAGGTGTACACTTGAGCCGCATGGCATTCACTGCGTCATTGATGTGTTTCTGTGGCAAGGCCCACACTGTCAGCCTTTGCCAAAGTGCAAATGTACTATCCCGTGTTGTGCTGTTAGCTGCCGCGCGTGGAGATATTCGTCTGCTAAATTAGGATTCTGTACAGTAATAATGTTCTGAATCTAATCCGAGTGATAACTTGGAAATGCGTACAATGCTGATTTCCTAATTTGGTATAATATAGTCTCATGGTTTTCTTACAAAAGGTTAAAATACTGTGTTTTCTCTCTCCTTGTATGGAGTAGTAGAATGAAGAACCACATGGCGATAGTATTTAACGTTAAGACCACACGCTGTTTTCCATGGAGACTGGATTTGCATCCAATATGGTCACGGCCTGCAAAAGAAGGTAAAATAGCCAAAGCCTGTTTATTCCCCAAATAGCCAAAACCTGTAAAATTAGATGTCCTATTTTAAATGTTAAATTGGGTTTGGTTAAATAATCTAGTTTCACTTTGTTTGTATTTACAATGATCACTTGGATAATATTTGTGTTTTCAGACCAATGCCTGATACTCGTTAATGGAGTTTAAATTCTGAAATGGTACACTGACAAATGGACAAATGGGGTAGATTGACGTGACAGTGTTTAGAGGTCTAAATTGAGTGTCCTTGGGATTACTCACTGATTGTACCTTGATTTTAGTGACATCATGCATCTGTTTTCTCTTAACATCACCTTTCTTGAGATTTTTTTCTTACTTTCCACCCTACTGTTCCTGTGTTGATAAGACAAGCACATTTTTGCAAACAGCAACGATATTAGATGGGTAGGACAATAACTCTGAACCTTCAGTTAACGTAGGATATCGGCTAAGTTGAAAGCATGGCGTCTCTTACTACAGATCGTTTGAGGACCATGTCAGATGTTATTGTGTGGAAACATCATGAACATTTCACACGATCCATTTGGCCTTTATGGCCTACTAGCAGTGGGTAAACTCCTGGGCTCCAGGAAGGGGGGCAGACCCCCTGGGGTGGCCCCTACCAACCTTTCCCATTAACTCAGTGTAGCCTATTACTAAGGGTTAGATTTGTGTTCAGACTTGTCTCACCTGTGGTACTGTCATCAAGTTATGCATTTTCAGGTTTGGGATATTCAAACATTAAGTGAAAATTATATGGATTTACCTCTGAATAGCTTTAATGTTGAAATTTATGATTTTGTACCCACCTGGACACTTAGATAGAGGCCTACAGTCATCCCCCATTGTTCATGATAGGATGATCTTAATGTCAGGAGCCCCGCAGACCTGGTCAAAATATGCATTTGGGTTTGGCTGTCCGCCACTATTTACTATAAAGCTAAAATAGACATGCATCACAGTTGGAGAAATTCCCTAAGCTTTAGGAGGTTCATCAGTATATTATGTTTGTGTTGTCACAAAGTAGTTTGGCCATTGCCTGTGAAAATGCTAATTTTGGTTATGGTTCATATGCAAATTTGAGTGTTGTTTCACTGAGAAAGACAACTTTGTCAATAGGATATATGGGTTATAATTCCTTCACATAAGTGACCATGTGGCACATTTGTTGTTTTTGGTTTTGTTTGTGGATGTTGTGTTTTTCACATTTTTGAAGTTGTTTTTGCTGCATATCCAGTTTGCAACTCTTTACTGAATGGATATTAGATTCATCCCTTCTATCGATTTTCTTTTTTCATGTCTGTCCTGTGATGGTTCTGCTTTCGCGCATTGTGTCATTTTCCATTGACTATGACATGAAAGCAGGGGGGAATGTGTGAAATGATTATCTATGATGAAAAAGAGTTGAACTGAGAGTTCAAGGCAAATTCAATTGGTACTTAAAGAGTTACATGAAGAATTGAGTTTTCCTGTTTGCTTAGTAAAATTAGAAATAGTTATATCAGAAAATCTCTTATGACCCTTAGTAGCTAGTCACAGTGTTTGTCTAATTTGGGTTTTTGGAAACTGTTTGTTTGATGTAAAACCGAACATGTTTATGGTTGAGTAGAATACATCTTACCATTTTGATTTGGTTTAGCTAAGAAATAACTAATTTGTTGGGATGAATAGTGACTATGAGAATGTGACTGTTCAGTTTGTTTGTTTGATATTTGATTAGAAGTAATCATATTAATCCCATGCATTATGGAATAAGTGGGTAAAAAGGTGCAGGGAGCACATTTTGTTATTCCTTACATGTTTACTAAGTTTTGCTAGGTTTTAATTGAAATTGAGAAAGTAATTCTGCATCAGGTTCTATTCTAGAAAACCAAGTTGAGAAATTTATTTAGTCTAATTGGAAAGAGAGGTACAGACCCCCTGGAGTGCACTACTCACTCACGAAAGACAAATTGACACTGGTTTGAGACTTTATTTAAAGTAGAGATTTTTAAGAGAAAATTGTAACTATTATTTTGAGAGTTTATCTAGTGCAGACGAGAGTTGAAGAGTACAAAAAGATGGCAGTTGTATCTGGATTCTTTATTTCCCTGTGTAAAATTGTAACATATTTATAGGTTAAGATTGGGTCACTCACTTTTAATCAAGACCCTCACACCCTGTTTCAGGACAAGGTCTGGGGAGACAGGACATAAGGGTGGGGTCATGATTTATGACAGGATTACAGAGTGTCTTTGATGTGCTAGGATAAATAAGAAGAGGCTTGGAGAATTTCACACTGGGTTTCATCTTGTAGAGAAATAACGCGAATAAAGTTGTTATTTCAGCTTCAAGATGGTATGAAATGTTTTGATTGGCAATAAGGTATTTAATCATTTGTGTTAAGCAAAAGTGGATTTGATTGTAGTTCCGAGACAAAACAATCAGATGTAATTAAATATCAACTGAGATCTTGTTAGATGATGAACTGAGAATTGTTTATGAACTGCTCTTTGAGAGTGATACTTCAATGTAAGCAAACTATCTTAACTGATGATGAGTAATTGGAACATTAATAGGAAATTGTGTTCTTCTGTCCTTGTAGTTTTGTTATTAGTTGGTTGTTAAACCAACTATAGAAAAGAGTGGAATTGTTATTTTTCTACACTAGCAGAACAGAAGCAACAGAAATGTTAAGTGTTTCTACTATACTGCTACTGTTTACAACTGTTCTAATCTATTTAGGCAACGGAAGCAGAACGACACTGGATATTCAGGTATACAGGTTTAAGTGTTTGGTAGGACTGTGTTCTAATGCATTAACAATAAGCAACAAACTAATGTAATGGACATATTTCTGATTGTGTACTGTGCAGTTGCAACTAATCTCCTCAAGGAGAATTCACTATAAGGTGCAGGACATTTGAAAGCGATTCAGCGATAAAGGACTGGTTGGAGCCCAGAGAGACTGAGTTTGGCTTAAAGGACAATTGTGAGGTGGGCTGAGATAAGATGGATCACACACACACGGACTCTACCACCACTGCAAGAGGATTCTACTCCCGGGGTGCAGCGAGTCTACAGTAATGCCTGGTTCCTGACAGTTGGACTAATTCTAGTCCTGATGATTCTGCCTTGAGATGAAGAAGGCAAATTCCAACTGACGGGGGGAGCTAAGGAAAGCTCCGGTTCTGGACGACATTTACTGGGGCACGAAAAGACCAACTGCACGACATCATGCCACGCTGGTTGGATCCATACCAGGTACACCCATCTGCTGTCCAGGTAGCTGAGACAGGAACCTGGGGTTGACGCCACGCATGCTACAGGAGGGCTTCGGTGTTTAAAAATTAGGCACGGTGAATTGAAGTCACCGAGGGAAAAGTGATTTTTTTGGTAATAGTAACCATCACTTCTGACACGGCCTGTAGCTATAGAGCCCTTAGATAAAACTGGACATCTTGGCATTCACAAAGGAGAGCACACAGATTCTCCTGATCTGGCTGATAAAGCAGCTAGAATGGAGACAACTAGAGCTGTGTCATTGTAACCTGCATTTGAACTATGAAGGACAATACCTTGGAATATACATCTGACCTTTATGGTCTGTTACATCGGTCTGCCAAGAAATGGTTCATAACTGACTGTCTGACATTTGGAGGAGCAGAACATTTGTGATGACTTTGGAAGTGCATCTTATTAGAACCACGAGAGGACTTAACAGTGAATCAAGCAATTGGCATAAGAGGACTTTGTACCAGTAACAAATTGAAGGATGTATTCAATGATTGATGTTTACACACCCACATGTCGATGCTACATACCCCACACTGTCAGTATATATGTGTCACCTGAAATTACCTGCTTTGGCCATTGTTTTTTACATAAAAGCCTTTGTACTATGTTATAGTTCTGTGTTATGAAAATGTGTAGTCTTGGAGTAAATATGCAGGTAATGGTCTAGAAGCATGTAAATGAGGATCCAGCCATTTCAGACTTGTTTTGTTCTCTAATTATTAGGGTAATGATATCAACAAGGTCATGTTGTTAAAGAGTACTGTTTTGTTGCAGTCTGGATCCTAATGAGTAAATTGTTTAAGGATTGATACCAAGGGTTGATTTGGTATCAAGAGGATGGATTGTTATGGAAATTCTTTAACTAATTTACATTTGAGAAATGTCTGCTTTTCTATTGCCTGGTATGTAACTCTGGTCTTTGTTTGTGACACACATGTCTGTATAATATCAGAGGATCATTAGGTTCTCTGACCATCTGTTTATCTGCCTAAACCAGGGGTGTCCAAACTATTCCACGGAGGGCCGTGTGTCTGCAGGTTTTCGCTCTCTCCTTATACTTGATTGACTAATTAGGTTACTAATTGGTTAGTTTCTACCCTCACCTGGTTGTTTAGGTGTGAACTGGGAACCAATTTATAGGAGAAACCAAAAACCCGCAGACACACGGCCCTCCGTGGAATGGTTTGGACACCCCTGGCCTAAGCCAATAAGGGTATCTGTCCTTTGTTCCTTAGGAATGTGGCCCTTGGGGGAAGTAGGGGCAATTGGCCCCTTTGGGTAAACACAACAGTAAACACCTAGGGCAGGAAGGATAAGGCGGGGGGACAGCCTGCCCTTTGGGTAAAACCTGTGTGACATAAGACAGTTGGGCAGCATCTTACCACATCCCTTTTAAGTGTAATAAATACTGACTGTTCATGTATTTACCTCAGAGATTCCTCAGAGGATTATTTTGGAAGCTTTTGACGCGTCTCTCTATTTGCAAATAAACTGCTAATTGTGCCAAGAGAATTTTGTCTCTGTACTTACTCCTTTAAGAGTTCCTATCGATGGAATTACCATCACAAACTATATTTTTAAATTGTTGCACCATTTGCCCATGCAGTCCTTCACAGAGTGGTGAACCCCTCCCCATCTTTACTTCTGAAAGACTCATTGTCTCTGGGATGCTGTTTTTATACCCAATCATGTTACTCACCTGCTGCCAATTTACCTAATTAGTTGTGAGATGGTCCACCAGGTTTTTATTTTTAGCATTACACAACTTTTCCAGTCTGTTGTTTCCCCTGTCCCAGCTTTCTTGAAACATGTTGCTAGCATCAAAGTGGAACAGTTTCAGTTTCAACATTTGTTATGTTGTCTTTGTACTATTTTCAATTGAATAAAGGGTTTAAATGATTTGTACTCCTTTGCATTCTGTTTTTATTTCCACAGCATCTCAACATTTTTGGAAACGGAGTTGTACTTGCAAACAGATGTTAAATCTTTACAGTTTTTCTCGTTTGCTAAGACACGCTTAATGAAACTGGGATCCACTTGATCTTCATCATCACCTTCTTAGCACAGCAGGTCTTCTCTTGCAAATGTGTTAACACTTTCATTTGTTTCCCACATTTTTCACACCCTTTGTCAAAACAGTTACCACAGATCTCATTGAAAGACCCCAAACTCTATTGAATTAACTATGTTGAACAAAAGGAAAACATCTATTCACAGCTGATAGAAAGTGCTTGCATAATTATGAATCTGTAATGCACCTTTGTGAAACTCCTTTGCACAACTCCTCAATCAGGAATCAGTCCTCATCCATCTATAAAAG
This sequence comes from Esox masquinongy, assembly GCA_016801175.1. Taxonomy (NCBI): domain Eukaryota; kingdom Metazoa; phylum Chordata; class Actinopteri; order Esociformes; family Esocidae; genus Esox; species Esox masquinongy. The sequence goes on from JACXGI010000905.1 coordinate 95,984, forward strand.
ATGCCACCTCTGTGTTGCTATTTGCAAGCATGGATCAAAGAGGCCAAAGACACGAAAGGAGAGTGAGAGGTCATGGCAGAGGGGCCCGGGGAAGAGGAGTTTGCATGCATGTTGGAGTTTCAAATGAAATTTGGGCAACAATTATTGACCATGTCATCAATCATGGCTTGTCTTTAGAGAGGCTGGACATTAGGTCCAGCCCATTCTGAGTGGGAGCAATGTGCCATCTATTGTCAGGCTTTTCTGGTATGAGGATAGGTAAGTCACAATGTTACTGTAATACCACTGTGTATTTCACTGTATTGCCATGTTGGCAGATCAAACTGTGTTTACAGTAATGCGGTTGTTTCATCAATTCCATTTATGTGACTGTCATAATTTCAATTTTGACATTTTTGCATGATTTTTGCATTTACTTTATAGAGTCCACAGGCTACCATACACTGGTGGCAGATCAGGGAGCATTTAGAAAAATCAACAGTGTGAGTTTGGCCACTATTGATCGAGTCCTTAAACGAAACTATGTCAGAATGAAGCAGCTGTACAGAGTTCCATTCCAGAGATACGCTGACATCAGGCAAGACTCCATTATGTGCAGGTAAGAATTTGTTATTGTAATGCCTTGTCATACCATACAGTTACATGCAACTGGAATAATTTGCTTCATGATTTTGCTTCATTTCTTAGAGAATAATGTAGGTTGAAGCTGAAGGGGCACATCACAAATTAATTTATGTGGATGAAGCCGGCTTCAACCTCTGAAGTGAGGAGACACGAGAGGAATATCATTGGGCAGAGGGCCACTGTTACAATGCCAGGTCAGAGGGGCATCAGTATCACCATGTGTGCTGCTATCTCCAATGATGCTGTCCTTTGTCACGTACCAACTATCAGTCCATACTATACAGAATGCCTCATCACATTTCTTGATGCACTGAATGAAAGACTGGTTCCACCCGAAGAGAGAGGGCTGTTAAGGCCTGGCATGACTCTGTATGTCATCATTTGGGACAGTGTTGCCTTCCACCTCTCTGGCTTTTTGAATGAATGGTTTTGCAGCCCAGCCCCTTATGATGATACAATTCCTCCCTGTGTACTCTCCTTTTCTGAACCCAACTGAGGAGTTCTCAGCTTGGAGATGGAAGATGTATGATCACCAGCCATGTGAGCAGATGGAGCTCTCCTGGAGGCAATGAATGCTGGTTTGCGTGGCTGTAGATGCAATAGATTTCCAGGGATGGAAACGCCACGCAAGGAGGGTTTTCCCTCGGTACATTGCAAGGGAAAACATCCAATGCGATGTTAATGAGAACCTGTGGCGTAATCGTCAGGAACGAATTGACTAAATGTGAAGTTCTGAGTATTTCAACACTTTATTTTGTTTTTTGGATATTTCCACCCATAAGTTTCCTTTGGTGTTTTTTTTACAGTATTCAGCATTTCTGAGTTTGAAAAGTATGGGAAAAAAGAGCGACATGGACAAATCTGACGCAGTACAATAAATAGTTTTTGTTTCGGAGTATTTCTGATTTTGGGTTAAATTCTTATTGGTTCTTTGGTGAAGAAAGAATGCAGTACTACTGTAAGGCTGTACCATAATGAATGTCCAAATTGGTCTAGGTGCTTACTGTAGATCTTTACATGTCAACGACAGTTCATGGGCACAGAAAGACCTGCACACAAGAATAAAATGAATGAAGAACTTTCTTACCAACTGTGTCTTTTTTATAGTATTTCAACAGGGCATCTCAAAAAAGTGTCAAAAGTGCAGGTGCAGAGTGCAGCAGGGTTTGTTATCTCTAGGAAAATCATCTTTGGAGACAATAATGCAATTGATGCAGTGATATGCTTGCTTGCCTTTTTGCACATACTATAACTATGCAAAGTATCAACAAATGGCACAGGCATATAACACAAATTACTGTAAGGTTGAACTGGCTCATATTGATAGTGTAACAATGCAGGGTGGAGGCAGGACACAAGCGCAGGGAGAACGGAGGACATTTAATAAACTAAAACATGACGAAACCACAGTTAAGAAACAGAACAGGAACCAAAGAAACAACGTTACATATGGTGTAAACCCCAACAAAGACCAACAACACACAATGGGGCAGCAGGAACAAAAATAGGGTCCGTGATCAGGGGACCAGGTGCGGGCAATAATCAACAAAAACAGGTATCTGTGATGAAGTGTGGGCATTGGATTAACTGGCAAGGCAAGCTTGCCGTGCCAGGACGTGACAGATAGCTGTATTTTGTTGTCCATTATGTAATGATTGATTGAAAGAATATATAAATTTGACCACAAGTTGTAGTGTTTGATGGAAATATTTGCTTTTGTTGCATGTTTATTTCGTGAGTGTTAAAGCACTTTGCAAACAAAATTAGTAATTTTGGCCTGTGAGCTTCAGTTTCAGCCTGTGTGTTAATTGTTTTGAAAATTTGATGTCAGACTGGACAAATGTGTTTGAGCAATCGAGAAAAACTGTAAACGAAAATATGGCACAGATGATGATACAACTACAACAACAACTACAGCAGCTGTGCTATCTGTAAGTTCAACGTTCAGCTTTTACGTTTGTGCGGTTAATTAGATAAAAGAACTCTCAGCTGAAGAGAAGTTGCAGTCTACCGGGGCAGCGAGGACATGATGTCTGACGTCGAGACGGACTCCAATGACGGCATTGGATTTTTATTTACCTCTCCAAGCTGGTGCTCTCCTGAGAATACCTGATCAAATTAGCAGACCAGTGAATAGCCAAACACTCTTTTTAAGAGGCGTCGCCAGACCAAAAAAACTTCCACTAGTCCACCACCACCACCACAGCCCTACCCTGAACACCTGATGGCCCAGATTATTTAATTTTAGACTTTAAGAGACAAAGAGAGCATTGTGTAAGATTTTTAGACAATCCCCTACTTTAAGACTTGCAGTGTCTTAAGGTTTGGATTGACTCACTCTAGGGTATCTACCCAAAGCAGTGATTGAAATGGGCACATTATCCAGGACCATACCCCCCACCCATAGGCAAAAATCCCAGGGGGGACATGACCCCCCCATCCTGGGGAAAACTATGATTTGTCCCCCCCAAAATATCACTGTAAACATAACTATGTAATTTCAATAATATTAATAATATGCAGTGAAAGCAATTATGCTCATTATAGGCACTTAATAGCGTGTTTTTAAGTTTCAAAAGATTGCGACCCCAATGGTTTGATCCACTGCCCTCCAGCCCTCAGCAGTAGCACATTGTGCTTGTACTAGGGGTATGCGATACCACAGTTGTTGTGTTCAATCCGATACCAAGTAATACAGGGCCAGAATAACCAATATTGATACCAATACCGATACTTTTTATTATTAAAAGTGGCTTATGTACTTTCATGTAGGGGAGAGCTTCTTGTAATATCCAGAGCTCTTAGGGAATCACCTAGGTAAAATAACAAATGAATTACATCTATAGCCTATGACAGCCTATAACAACCTATAGCCTATGTCCATATTTCAGGTTTGAGGTATATTGTTTTAAATTCCATTAAAATAAGTAATTTAGATATGTTTCAAAGGGCTGAATATACTATTTGAATGTCTGAATATATCATTATTTCACACCGTGCTCCTCTTTCGTTCAGCCATGGCATTCATGTAGGCAATAAATGTAGGCCTATAGGTCAGATTGGCGGTTGGCGCTAGTAGTCAAGGTGCGCGCGCGATGCATATGTTTGTTGTTTGAATGCACTGTTATAAGCAACAGCAGTGGAGATGGAGTAGCACTTAGGATGTGTTCACAATGAACCTTGAAGTAAGCTTTTTCACTTTGAACTTAACTGTTTGCCATATCATTAAATCACATTTCTGTTTTCAGTGTTATTTCCTAATGTCATTTGAATATATATAAGTAACAAGTATTTTTGTTACCCAGATAACTGTCCTTGAATGTTGATAGTTCTTTAGCAGTTCCTCTTAGTGAAAAGTTATGACATAACTGGCTTTGGAGTGTTGAGTAATTAAAGACTGTAGGAATCAGGGTGTTTGGCGCAGTGAACAACATTTATGATAGGTATAGTTGACGGTGTTGAACCCGGGTCTCCCACATGAGTGGCTGGGTCTTTAACCACAACACCATGGTGCTATATGGTTGTACATTGTCGGTATAGCATCTCAACATTTGATCATTTTGTCACGTGTTAACATCACGACAACTTTGAATATTTCGTTTCTTATTAAGTTTACCTCCACCACAAATAACATCTATGTAATAAATGGCTATTGCCACAGGCCGTTTTAACAGCTTATTAGCCAGTAATAGGTTTACTTGTATCTAACTTACTACTTGAACTTAACACAGCCAAAGCTATTTCATGGCGCAAAAGCGTTAGTTTTTTTTTTCATTCATGAATGATATTGATACAATAACTCAATATAGGGGACGATGACTGACTTTTTCGTCAAGTGAAAAGATGAGATAATAGTGGAAACCCCTACTATTTTACTGACCACAGGGCTTGGATCTAGCCTATATTACTGCAAAAATCATGCACAGATGCGTAATTCGAAAATCCACCAAAAATAGTCGCAACATAACCACAAACTGTTTTATTTTAGGCTTACTATAACGTCATTACTGAAGGTTATAGCCAGCAAATATTTTATTTATACGGGGCAAATCCTAATGCATAATTTGCTTGGACTGTGACGAGATTGGAACGTGGGACCTACTAGTTGCAGGTCCGCTTCCCTAACCACGATGCTATTTAAGAAGGGGCAGTCACGCACTCGCTCTCTCAGAGACATTCACTCTTCTAGTGTATGTGCTGTGGTTTTCCAACTGAGCCACACAAGACACTGTTAGATAAACTAGTTTGTGACAGGGAATGCAGGATTTACAGTGTATTCCTAATCCAGAATATAAATCAGAGTATTTGCCCATAACATTTTATTAACCAAAGAGGAAAGTATTAACTGAATGTACCATGCCTTTCCTTGTTTTGAGAACTCAATATGAAAGTATAGACAGACAATTACATTGTGACCAGTAGGTGGCATTCTTATTGTTGGTTATGGTATTGCAAATAATTAACTTTTAGTAGTCATGTTTGAATACACGTTGCTCTCAACATGTGCTTCTGAATGGCCATGATAAATTGTAATTGAGGACAATTTACAGTACATTTCTGGAAATTAATTAATTGAATTATGATGTCTATCCTCAAGCATTGTCATTCATAATAATAGTCATAATTATTATATCAATGGCAAGAAACATCATACTAACTTTAACCAAACTTAACCTCATGACTAACCTGAAACTTAAGACCAATAAGCTAATTGTTGTTTCCAATTTTGACTGGTTGCGGAATCTGACTTCATGGCTAATGAAAAACAGGACACCCTGATCAATAGTCTCCCACTTATTTTTATCGACAGGGACAATAAATCACAAATAACCATCAATGTAGTATTTATAAATTAATGAAAAAATATACTTGTAAAAATCATTAAACGTTTGCTAGCATTTATAGAGGCATTTTCAAGACAGTTTGCAAAAAATCAAATGTACAGAGGTTTAGTAACAATATGTTGACTGACTGATCGCATTTCTTCACTTCAAAAATAGTACTACATGCACAACATACATGGAAACCACCAGAACATTGTGTCATAAAGCAGCGCTGTACACATTGTGCGTTGTTTCTTTCAATGCTGAAGGCAATGCATCAAGAACTGATGGCCCCCTCAACATCATCCAATCAGTTCCTGATGCAGTATCATCAACATCAGAAAGCTCTGCATTCAGTCATGGAAACTGAAGATCCATTCTGGCTCTGAAAGAAGCAACTGCAACTGGGCAAATAAGGTATTTAATACAAGACAAAACAAGATGAAGACATGGATTATAGAGGAGCTAAATACATACTTTACTGGATAGCTCCTTTAGTGGCTCCTGTCTGTGCTATCAACACAATTACCTGTAGCTCTGTTGATATGGCATGTGTTAGGTTGATTTTGGGATATTTTTAACCTTATTTTAAACATGAGAAAACATTCTCCTTTTTTTTTATCAACAACCTGTGAATAAGAAAGTTTAAGTTCCTTCCCCAGGGACACAATAACAGATTTTAACCTTGTCAGCACATGGATTTGTTCTGATCTGGTCAGATGCTTTAATCACAAGACAACTCTGCTCCTTTAATATTGTTTTATGAAATTGTTAAGGTAAAGAATTTTTAATTTTAGGTATATGGCTATAGATTGTGGATAGGTAGTTAAACAGTTTACCCATGTAAAGCACCACCAAAACATCAGTGACATGACAGGACACCCACCAGCAAGAGAATTGACTTCTCTCCAAATGCCTGTTCCAGCCTGGACTGTACTGTGGTGCGGGATAGAAAGAACAACTGTGTTTAGCAGAACCCCAGTAGCTACTGTGAGAGGAAACACTGAACTGCTCACAGTTGCCAGCTGAGATTACGCCAAATCACAGCAACTCATCTGATGGACATCTGATCAAGTCAAACTTATGGTGTTCGGGGTAATACTATACATACATTATCTCATACTGGCCACCCTGTTGTTACAAAGCCTGGTGTTAAAACCTTATAGGGCTGGTTTCATATATGCAAATTAAGCCTAGTCCCAAACTAAAAAAAATAAATCAACAGAGAGAAATAAATCAAAAGTAGCCATTGCACTTACCAGGCATTTTTCCCTGATATGTGAGGCATTATAAACTGTATGTAAGTGATGTAAATCAGATCCATATCCGATTTTCTTTTTCAATCCGAACAAGATGGCGTATGAGAAGTCAGACTGCAGAACCTCTTCAGGTCAATGTGAGAAACAATAGGACATCACAATTGCCTGCAGAGATTACCCAGTCCTTCCATGGAGCCCCATATATACTCACAAACATACAGATCACCTACATACACTAGCGTACAAACGTTCGGGGTCACATAGAAATTGCCTTGTTTTTGTCACGAGTTCTGTGGGGTGTATAGAAAGTAGGCTCAGGCAGAACAGGAGTTCAAATAAACAAGTGCATTTAATTCACAGGTATGCACACAGCATACACACAACAGGACAAAACCAGGACTTGGAGGGAAAGACTGAACTAAATACACAGGCAAATCAGGAAACAAGACACAGGTGATTGAAAATACAGGTGAGTATGATATCACTGATTAACTGAGGGACGACAGGAAGAAGATACTAAATAAGGATATGTGAAGCAACTAAAGACCAGGAGAGGGCATGACAGGACAAGACAAAACCATAAACAGAACTGCAACCGGTCCTGTTTGGCTGGGACCGTCACAATTTTCCATGAAAACATACATTAAATGAGTTTGAATAGGAAATATAATCATAGACAAGGATAGAAATATTTTTATAATAGATTTTTAATAGAAATAATAATTGTCTTTCAAACTTTGCTTTCATCAAAGAATCCTCCATTTGCAGCAATTACAGCCTTGCAGACCGTCGGCATTCTAGTTGTCAGTTTGTTGAGGTAATCTGAAGAGATTTCACCCCATGCCTCCTGAAGCACCTTCCACAAGTTGGATTGGCTTGATGGGCACTTCTTACATACCATACGGTCAAGCTGCTCCCACAACAGCTCAATAAGGTTGAGATATGGTGACTGTGCTGGCCACTCCATTATAGACAGAATACCAGCTGACTGCTTCTTCCCTAAACAGTTCTTGCAATAGTTTGGAGCTGTGCTTTGGGTCATTGTCCTGTTGTAGGAGGAAATTGGCTCCAATCATGCGATGTCCACAGGGTATGACATGACGCTGTAAAATGTACAAATCTCCCACTTTCACCAGACCATCACATTGCCTCTACCATGCTTAACAGATGGTGTCAAGCACTTCTCCAGCATTTTTTTCATTTGATCTGTGTCTCACGAATGTTCTTCTTTGTGATCCGAACACCACAAAGTTTGTCTGTCCATAACACTTTTTTCCAGTCATTTTCTGTCCAGTGTCTGTGTTCTTTTGCACATCTTATCTTTTCTTTTGATTTGGCCAGTCTGAGATGTTTCTTTTTCTTTGCAACTCTGCCTAGAAGGCCAGCATCCCGGAGTTGCTTCTTCACTGTCAACACTGAGACTGGTGTTTTGCAGGTACTATTTAATGAAACTGCCATTTGGGGACTTGTGAGGCATCTGTTTCTTAAACTAGACACTCTAATGTATTTGTATTCTTGCTCAGTTGTGCTCCGGGGCCTCCCACTCAGCTTTCTATTCTAGTTAGAGCCAGTTTTGTCCTTGTCTTGTGAACGGAGTAGCACACAGCTTTGTATAAGATCTTAGTTTCTTGGTAATTTCTCACATGGAATAGCCTCCATTTTTCAGAACAAGAATAGACTGACAAGTTTCAGAAGAAAGTTCTTTGTTTCTTTCCATTTTGAGCTTGTAATCAAACCCACAATTGCTGATGCTCCAGATACTCAACTAGTCTAAAGAAGGCCAGTGTTATTGCTTCTTTAATCAGCACAACAGGTTTCAGCTATGCTAATATAATTGCAAAAGGGTTTTCTAACGATCAATTAGCCTTTTAAAATTATAAACTTGGATTAACAAACACAACGTGCCATTGGAACAGAGGACTGATGGTTGCTGATAATGGGCCTCTGTATGTCTATGTAGATATTCCATTAAAAATCAGCTGTTTCCAGCTACAGTTGTCACTTACAACATTAACAATGTCTACACTATATTTCTGATTTATTTGATGTTATTATAATGGACAAAAAAAATTTGCTTTTATTTTGAAAACAAGGAAAGTTTTAAGTGACACCAAACTTTGAAACAGCAGTGTTACGCACACGCATGCATTGACACACACACACACACACACAGGCAAAGAATGCCCAGACCCACACACAAATGAACACAGAGCTGCTCTTGTCTTTCTCAGGAGATCTGATCAATCCCAATCCTCATCCAAAACCACTGGCACCTGGGTCATGTTCATTAAAGCACACAAAAGAAACACTTTTGAAAAGGTTTGAAACATGTTCAAAGGAAAAATATTTTGTTCAAGTTAGTCCCTACCAAATTTACACTGGTTCAAATTACATACAATCAAACTAGGAGTAACTAATGTATAACCAACGTAAAGGAGACAAAACAACTTTGTTAGAGTATCGAAGCACATGCTCCTGAAATTTTGGGACTATACATCGTGGGTTGTAACATTAGTTAATCAAGTGTTATACAACACCACGCTAGGGACTGAGAGCACTACCGGAAAAGGTTAAATCACAATTTTTGTTTTTCAAGCTCTGTTTATTTCAGGATTAAAAACATTTTCTTTTGGTGTAGTATTAGTTTTGCAGCATACATTGAAAGATTTTGTAAATCCTCCCAAAACATAGCTTGTGGCAAGGTAGGAAGTGTAAACCTGATTTCCAATCAGTTGAATCACAAAATTTTTATCTTTGGTTGTCCTCCAAAGATTCAAAAATTGTAGATATGTTCCATGAAATTGTATTTCTGTTCAAAGTTTATGGCCAAGTTAGGTTAGCAAATCATTAAGTTGACCAGATAATACTTTTAAACATTGTGGCTGGGTGGTTAAGTGTGTAATTACAAAAAAATGTACCATCTTGCCTCCACCTGTAACTTTTTGAAAAATTTGCTTTTTCTAGTATGTCTAAATATGCCTTACCCTTTCCAGTGTTGCATTTATAAGTGTTGAAACCGCAAAAAGTATATTTACAACCCTAATAACATTTATTCAAATTGTATAATAACTTTGGGTGTTTCATAGTGCTATATTGTTTTAAAATAAACACTTTCTGTATATCAAAACACTTAAATGGGTTTTACATTTGAACACCCTCTAAAAATAGATCAAATTTTAGGTTTACTACATTTTGTAATCATGGTATTTTGACTCTTTTGATGGAGGTATTATATTTACTTGTCCAATAAGAAACTCTAACTTCTAATGAACACAACTAACTTCCAAATGAATACAACACAGATGTGTACTAATGGGTCGTCTAAATCACAGTTCTACATCACTGATCAGATCCTGTTTGCAGTAGTGAACTCTCTCTACTTAGAAGAAAAACTGGACTTATAGGTAGACTTCAAAGAATACAGAGCAGCACCATATATAGTAAGATTAGGGAGATGCAACACATCGCTCTCATAGAGTCACACCGTATCTGGGTATTTGCACTGGTTCACTTTACATTGTTAGAGACATGGTTCGTACGGTCATGGAAATCCTGGAAAAGTCATGGAATTTGAAATTTGCGTTTTCCAGGCCTGGAAAGGTTTTTGAAATAAAAAAAAAAAAAAAGCTATGGAAAAGTCATGGAAATTATTTATTTTCATGTAGTTCATTAATTAAATATTTTATTTTGTATCTTTAATGTTAATATTCTAATAAAAATGATCAACATATCTGTCAGGACCTGAACATGTATCACTGCTTGTGCTCAAGCTTGTTATGTTACACTTAAGCTGAATCCTTCGTGCACCTTGCCTCTGACAACTGCTGAAGTTAATCTCCTGGGCTGAATACCTCACGTTTGTGTTCTTGCTGAACCACAGTTTGTCTCAAATGATCAACTCTCGAGCTTGTCATATCGACTGCTTGCCACATTTCACTGCTTGGGCTTGTCATATCTTTTACCTCACACTTACGCTGTACTGCACTCCGATAGTAGCCAGCTAACAGAACATAGCCAGCGCGCTAGCTACCACTCACTAAGAAGCAATGCAGTGAAAATGTTCTTTCAACAATGCCTGGCTACACATGCCACAAAATTCATTGTAGACAGGCAAAGGTCCAAACCCAGGGTGTGCAAAATGCAAGGTATGTGTTAAAGAGTTAGATGTTTCAAATATGGGTGAGGCTGCGTTATCAAGCCATATGACAGGGAAAAAACACATCAGCCATGTGGCAGCTGAGGAGACCATCACCCTCATCACATGCATAGTAATATCTGTACATACATTTTGGGGCAGGGATTAAGCCGAGTGCTAGCCTAAAATCAGAATCAAAAAGAGTTTTATTGCCAAGTAATTTTCGCAACAAACAAGGAATTTGTTCTGGCCTGTTAGTGCAACAATTTATACAAAAGAAATGGAAAAGAAATGGAAAAACAAATAAGAACAGTGGACTGAGCCTAAAAGCAGCAAGACTGAGAATTAATAAATTGAAAAGTATTTCAATTGAGATTCTTTATTGACAGTTATTTTGACTCTAGAACTAGGCTTTATCCCTGTCCGGGAAACCACCCCTCAATGTCTTACTGTTAAATCTGTGAAGGTACCATATACATATTTATAATCTTACATATTGATACTGATATTGTAGCATTTTTCTATCTAAAATCTATTAATAAATATTTTTGAATCAACTTATTTGTGTAATTCCTCAGTTATTAATTAGTTTTACAAAAGTGTGACTTAAAATATCATGATTTTTGTTTTGTTTTCATAATTCATTTTATGTGTATGTAAATGCCACAAATTATTTATCATGGAAATTTGGCCAAAAATCATGGAAAAGTCATGGAATTCCATTTGGCAAAATGTGTACGAACCCTGTAGAGCAGAGGTGTCAAAGTGGTTCCATGGAGAGCTGAGTGTCTGCGGGTTTTCGCTCTCACCTTGTACTTGATTGATTAATTAGGTCACTAATTGGTTAGTTTCCACCCTCACCTGACAAGCCCAAGCGGTGAAAGGTGGCAAGCAGTCGATATGACAAGCTCGAGAGTTGATCATTTTTGGTTGTTTAAGTCTGAACTGGGAACCAATTTATAGGAAAAACCAAAAACCTGCAGACACTCGGCCCTCCATGGAACCGTTTTGACACCTCTGCTACAGAGGGTCATATCCATAGGACCAAAACAGAGAGGTGACCTTGTGAAATACAACACTGTGAGTTGTTGTGAAAATTTAACCACTATACTGTATTTCTATACATAATTTGGCTCCCTTCAAAAGCCAAAGACAGTGCTGGAAGCGCTGGCAGCTGAATAGAAGCACAACTAAGGCAGTGCTCTGACCCTCGGGAGGGCTTGTAACTTGTACATATGTTAACAACCATAACAATGGAAGTGTGCCGTAAACAAACAGCAGTGAACTTAATCCGTTCACCCCTCAACCCATAACGGGAGGGGGGTTAAGTCCCACTTCCAGCTGGTATGCAAAAAGGCGTCTCCTCTCTGGTGGCAGCTGGCGCGTGCCCCCTTGTCCTTATAAAGACCCCCTCCATGAGACCACTCACACCCCTCCCCCACCCTCCAACCCCGCCCTCAACCATGACCTCACTCCAATCCATCCAGAAGGTCCATCCACCACCACCACTCATTACCATGGTGAACAAGGGTCCCCTATTGTCAGTGAGCTCTGGGCCACGTCATCTTAGAAGTCATGGTCCCTGGCCTTTTGACACATCCAGACCACTGCAACAAATTGACAGGGATGAGGTGAAGGCATTAGGGGGATAGAAGGGATGAGAAAATAGAGGGAGGGACAGAGGCACACTTTTAGAGAATTGATACAACAAAAGACATGGCAGCATTCAAAAACAAGTTCAGACTATTTTGTTCTGGGTACGATGTTTGGTGATTTATAACAGAATGTAAAGATAAAACATCACATTTTTAAAAGCGCTTTAACCTTTTTTATCAGGTTTATTGTTAATTTAAACATTTGTCAATTAATATTGTGCACTTCAGATGCAACAAAAAGCTACACAAAAATTAGGAATGATAAAGGGGGAGGGATAATTGTATTAACTTGAAATACAAATAGAAGTATGTTATGTTCCATTATATTTAGACAGATGATTTTGTTTTATGTGCAATTATGTAAAACTTTTGTTGAATTACAAAATATTATCTTAATATTTTGATCTAGAAAACTACACATATACTATTCTTTAGAATATAACATGCACACCAACACAAGGCTATTAATTGTAATTTTACTGATGACAAAGAACTGGATCTTTTCGGTTAATAAGTGCATTGTTATCCACTCAATCAACTGAGTCTTTCTGACAGTCCTAACCTCCTAAGCTACATTCCCCGCAGAGCACAGCAGGACTCACAAGCTCAGCACCATCTGTCAGACCAGTAGAGTTTGCCCCAACAGTTCTCACTTCAGCTCAGTAACAGCAAACATTAAGAAGAATATGCTTTGTCCAATTGTCTCACTTCAGCAGATTTTACTTTTTAAAACATTAACTCTGAAATGTTTTAGAATGGCAAATTCCAATAATTGTTGGTCACTGAAGAACATAGCTGTAAACGTAATAATAGGATGTGCATACATAACTACGTTTGTAAAAAAAGAAAATCAAAGAGGTAAAATTAGCTTCCAAGCTAATTCCCTTCATATGGATAGATCAGAAAAACTAAACAAAGCATGGATTGCTATCATTCCTTGTTCAAAGACTGGTTAATACTGTAGGTCAATTTGGTGAACTATCTCTTTAACACACTTTCATGTATTTTGGTGTGTGTACTTCTTCAATACAGTGGATATAAAAAGTCTACACACCCCTGTTAAAATGCCAGGTTCTTGTGATGTAAAAGAATGAGACAAAGATAAATCATGTCAGAACTTTTTCCACCTTAATGTGAAAAATTCAATTGAAAAACAAACTGAAATCTTTGAGGGGGAAAAATAAAAAACTCACAATAACCTGGTTGCATAAGGGTGCACACCCTTAAACTAATACTTTGTTGAAGCACCTTTTGATTTTATTACAGCACTCAGTCTTTTTGGGTAGGAGTCTATTAGCATGGCACATCTTGACTTGGCAATATTTTCCCACTCTTCTTTGCAAAAGCACTCCAAATTGGTCAGATTGCGAGGACATCTCCTGTGCACAGCCTTCTTCAGATCACCCCACAGATGTTCAATTGGATTCAGGTCTGGGCACTGGCTGGGCCATTCCAAAACGTTAATCTTCTTCTGGTGAAGCCATGCTTTTGTGGATTTGGATGTGTGCTTTGGGTCGTTGTCATGCTGAAAGGTGAACTTCCTCTTCATCTTCAACTTTCTCACGGACGCCTGAAGGTTTTGTGCCAAAATTGCCTGGTATTTGGAACTGTTCATAATTCCCTCCACCCTGACTAAGGCCCCGGTTCCAGCTGAAGAAAAACAGCCCCAAAGCATGATGCTGCCACCACCATGCTTCACTGTGGGTGTGGTGTTCTTTGGGTGATGTACAGTGTTGTTTTTGCGCCAAACATACCTTTTGGAATTATGGCCAAAAAGTTCAACCTTGGTTTCATCAGTCCATAACACATTTTCGCACGTGCTTTTCGGGGACATTATGTTTGTTTTTGCAAACCTCAGCCGGGCTTGGATGTTTTTCTTTGTAAGAAAAGGCTTCCGTCTTGCCACCCTACCCCATAGCCCATTCATATGAAGAATACGGGAGATTTTTGTCACATGTAGCACACAGCCAGTACTTGCCAGAAATTCCTGCAGTTCCTTTAATGTTGCTGTAGGCCTCTTGGAAGCCTCCCTGACCAGTTTTCTTCTTGTCTTTTCATCAATTTTGGAGGGACGTCCAGTTCTTGGTAATGTCTCTGTTGTGCCATATTTTCTCCACTTGATGATGACTGTCTTCACTGTGTTCCA